>NW_026466136.1:0-13324 GCF_026875155.1 Cherax quadricarinatus
TTTTGACAAGTTACAAAATTTTATTAAGTCCAAACAAGATTGTTGGGTAAGACACAATGCAAAGTTAAAAACTTTATTCCAAAAACGTTTCGCCTACACAGTAGGCCCTTTTTTCAGTCGAATACAAAAAAGTGGCAGGAACGTAAGAGGCAAAGACGATGTAATCACCCACCCCCTTTAAAATCGTAAAATTTGAGGTTGTCAGCCCCTCGGCCGGAGAAGTTCAGTTCCTGCCTACTTTCGTTTTCGACTGAAAAGCCTACTGTGTGGGCGAAACGTTTCGGAATAAATTTTGTCTAACTGTTGCATAGTGTCTTACCTAAAAAACCGCGGTTTTGTATACCAACAAGTTGAAAAACATTTAACCATTTTTTTTAGTTTATTTTTAAAAATATTACTATGTACTTTTATCTTATCTTTTTAATTTAGTTACTATGTATTAAGATAGTTTGCCCGAAATGTCCCGGCATGATAGTGGCTATCTTTGTATTTAGAAAATGCTCGGCATAATGGCTACTTTGTACTTAGCAAAGTCTGGCATGTATGGCTATTTTTGTACTTACCCAAATGTCTCGGCATGATAGGGCTGTCTTTGTATTTAGCAAATGTCTCGGCTGTAGTGGCTATCTTTGAAAGCAAATGTCTGGGCATGTAGGGGCTATCTTTGACTTAGCAAAGCTGGGCATGATAGGGGGCTGTCTTTGTACTTAGCAAATGTCTGGGCATGATAGGGCTATCTTTGTACTTAGAAAATCAAAATTGAAATTATCATTATAACCTATACAAAAAAATAAACATTATTATTATTATTATTATTATTTTTATTATTTTTTATTAGGGGGTTTGGGTTTGAAAAGACCTGCCAAGTAGGGGCCAGTAGGCCTTATCAGTGCTCCTCCTTTCTTATGTTCTTACGTTCTAAAAATTTTTAAATTGTCTTCACGCTGCAGTTGCCTTCGCATATTTTCAGTGTCAGCTCATTCCTTGAGTCAGTAGTTTATATTCTTGTTACCCCCGCCCTCTAGCAAAATATTCAGCTTATTTGGTTCTATTAAAGTTCGTCTTTGATTTTGAGTTTGTATCGAAAAAACAAACTGCGTCAGTAGTGGGGAAAGAAACCAGGGGACAGGGGGGGTTTGGGAACCCATGGAAAGGAATCGAAAACCCGGGGCCAGTGCAATTTCCTGAGTCAGAGCTGGGAAAGAGACTTTTTGAAAAACAAGCGAAACGTTGCAACCGAAATTTAAAGGGTTTTGGTCTGCAAAGTGTCTGATTTTTGGGAAAAATTAATTAGGTTGAAATACTCTCTTTAGAACGTTATTTGTAAATGTAAATTAAAGGGAGTTGCTCATGTCGGCTCTGTTACTTTAACCTTAAAAAAATTTTGTCACGAGTCCCTGATTACATTTGCATTATTAGCAAGAAAACGTACATACTGTTTTAAAAATTAGTCTTTTGTTTTAATGCAATTGAAGGGGAAGTTGCAAAAAAAACGGTGTCATGTTTATTAACCAGGAAAAAGTTGTTACACCAACACCCGACCTAAGTGTTGATGTTCCTGATCTAATTATGTAAAAACATAAGGGGAACACGCGATGGGCCTGTTGGCCCCCATACTAGGCGGGGTCCTTCGAAACCCAACCCACAACAGAATAACTGAAACCTAGCAAAAACCTTTGATAATCCATTTACCATGGAAAGCCCGATTCAAACCGCCCCCTCACCATGTATTTATCCAACCTAAATTTGAAACTACCCAAGGTTTTAGCTTCTACACCCTATGGGCAGACTGTTCCACTCACCCACTACCCATTACCAGAGAACATAAGACATAACAACAAAGAAAGGAGAACGAAACTGGTGTTTTTTTTATAAAATATTTTTAATTTTTCAAAAATCTTTTACAAAACCAAAAAACCCAAAATTTAACCAAACCTCCACAATTTTTTTCCTGATGCAGATTGCTGGATGAGTCACACAAGACTTCAAAAACTGTGACAATGATTTATTAAAAACGACAAACATTCATGAATTTAATAGGAAGAAGAGCTTAGACTTCTGATAAAATTAAAACTTATTGCTTTTACCATTACTCTAGTACTATATTACCATTACTCTAACTACTATTAGCATTACTACTAGTACTACTTTAAACCATTACAAACTAGACTACATACCATTCTACTAGTACTACTATTAGCATTCTACTAGACACTATTATCTTACAAACTAGTACTACAAAATATCATTATTATGTACTACATAGTTTTCATGACTTGGGAGCAGGGTAAGCAGAAATTTAAACCAAGACAATCCCTTTTAGTGTGCCAACAAGGCTAATAGATTACAGGATTTATCTCAAGAAAATAAGTAACAGAAGTTCAAAAGTTTTTTCAGCTAAAAACATCACTAGTGGGGGCCTCTTTTAGATTATGCCCCTCAGTTTTGGTCTCCTTACTCAGGATGGATATAGACTCTTGGAGAACATAGAGAAAAGAATGACAAAAAACGTTTTTACTCGTAAGGAATCTCCCGTAGAAGATGGGCTTAAACCTTAAACTCCACTCTCTGGAGAGACGTAAGTGGGGGGAGATATAATTGAAGTGTATAAGTGGATGACGGGCAAAAAAAAGGAGTATAATAAAGATGAGGGCGTCGAACCGGGTAAAAAACAGAAATAAGGGTTAAAGTTGAATAAATTTAGATTTAGAAAGGACTATGTAAGTACGGTTTTTAACAGAGTTGTGGTTTGGTGGAACAATTTTCCCTGTAGGGTGATCAAGGCTAGGTTTTTGGGGAGGTTTTAAAAAGAGTTTGGGAAAAATAAATGAGTGGTGGGGGCGGGTTTTTGTTTGTGTCTTGGGGTACGAGAGAAAATTTTTTTGGTAGCTTGGTGGGGGTCATTTTGATAAGGACTTGCCTTGTAGGGGGCCAGGGGGCCTTCTACAGTTTTCCCTCCATTTTTATGTTCTCGGGTATAACAAACCTGGAATCCCCCCACCGCCAACCCCAACGAAAAATTTAGTTTTAAATTTTTTGTTTAAAATTTTTTGCTCCCTCCGGGGTTTAGTTACTTTTTTTGGTTAGGTTTCCAACAATGAAAAAAAAAATTTATCTTTTTTTTTCCCGGGAAAATTCACGTCTTTACTGTTATTTTATTATTTCGTCAATTTTAAGTAATTTAAAAACGAAATTACGACCCATAGTTTTTTTGGGGGTTTTGCCGAATGTTATAATAAATATTGTTGAACCCAAAACTTTTTCCGGGAGCCCCTTCTTCCCAACTTTATTCCAGGCTTTTAAATATCCTCAACTTTTTTTGGAGTTCTTAATACTCCTCAACTTTCTTCTAGAGCTCTTGAACTCCTCATTTTCCCGGAGCTCTTAATACCCTCAGCTTTTTTCCCAGAGCTTTTAAATTTCCCCAGCTTTCTTCCAGAGCTCTTAATCCCCTCAACTTCTTCGGATTCTTAATACTCCTCATCTTTCTTCTGGAGTTCTTAATACTCCTCAATTTCTTCTAGACCCTTTTGTACTCCTCAGCTTTTTTTTCCGGGCCTTAATACTCCTCAGCTTTCTTCCGGAGCTCTTAATACCCTCACTTTTTTTCCAAGCCTTAACCCTCCCAAAATTTTCTTCTGAGCTTTTAATCTCCCATCTTTCTTCTGGAGTTCTTAATACCCCCAAAAACTTTCTTTAGAGTTTTGATACTCCTAGTTTCTTCCGGAGCTTTTAATACTCCTCAGCTTTCTTCCGGGAGTTTTAATACCCTCAACTTTTTTCCCAGATTTTTTAATACTCCTAAACTCTCTTCTGGAGCTCTTAATACTCCTCATCTTTTTTTCCAGAGCTCCTAATACTTCTAAACTTTTTTTCCGGAGCTCTTAATTTTCCTTTAAACTTTTTTCCCCAGAAACCCTTGTCACCCTTAACTTTCTTCAGAGTCGCCACTCCTAAACTTTCTTCCAGAGCTCTGATACTCCTCAACTTTCTTCCAGAACCTTCCCAACCCTCAAATGTTTTATTTCTTAAAAAAAATACTTCGGGTTTTCCTTTTTTATGTTATTTTTCTCATCCTTCTGCAACGTAATCTCTCTAAATTTTATTTTTTTTATTAACACAAAAACTTTTTAAGAAATTTTAACCAACGAAAATAGTTTTTCCCAGTTATTACAACAAAATCCCCTTAAACTTTAAGTTTCTTAATGGATAAACAAAAATTTTAAGAAAAAACATTTGTGGTACCCTTTAAAGGTATAATACAACAAACAATTAAACATCACAGTACATTACAATACAACTTTAATTTTTAAAATTCTTTTAAAATTTTACACTCAAGAACATACATTAAATTTTGAAATGTTAGTAAGTCGGAAGCCTGCCCAGTGGGTAAGACCCCCCATGTTATTGTCCATGTCAAGGGGTCGAATACCCCAGCTGTTTTGTTTTTTTTTTCATCCCATAATGTTTATAGTCCGGGGGGGGGGATAAATTTTTTTGATGGTCTAGAAATGTTAGGTAAGTAAAAAAGTAAATAGAAAGAAATTAGTTAAAGTGTTTAAAAAAATTTTTTATAGAACTTTGTCTTCCCAAAAAATAATTCATGGTAGTGTCTAGTGGATGTCTTCACATGGCGAGAACCAACTTCTTCATCAGAATATTTAAATATTAAAGTTCCGAATTTCCTAACTTGGGGGGGTGATTTTTTTTAACCCCCAACTTTTCGACTTTATTTTTGAAAAAACAAAATAATTTTAAAAACCCTGAGGAAGACGCATATATAAAAAGGATACAAATTTTTGTACTATGTCGTGGGTATAGAGGGCAGTGTGTGTGTGTTGTGTTTGCGTGGGTGTGGGGGGGGGGGGGGGGTGTTGGCGTGTGTCGTGCGCGTGTATTTGTGATTACAAGCATATTAGTGACGAGGGGGATCAGTGTGTGTTTATATATTTTTGTGTGTTTGGGGAAACGTGTGCGTTGCTTTGTACGTATAATATGGAAATCCCACCGTGGTTTGGAAAAAGCACAAATGATGTGAAAATAAGTGTGGTGCATACTAAGATTATTTAGGTACAGATACACATAAAACAGTTTCACCCAAAAATTATACATAAAAATATGCGAAATTACCCAGGGTAACAAAAAAAAAAGTCAGACAAAGTAACTTATTTCGATTTTGCCGGACTCTTGTAACTGTGGTATTAAAATACATAAGACAATAACGAAATAAAAAAAATACATTCAAAAACTTATTATAGTTTGGTGGAGGTGGACATACAGGGAATACACGAACACTCCACGTAGCTAAAACATTCTAAACACTTTAAAAAATGCTGATTAAGTACAAAAAGTAGATAATTTTATAAAATAAATAGAACTCCCCAAAAATTTTACTGAGTGGGCCCGGCCTTGGTGGCCGAACTGGGGCGTACTGGCTGCGTCTGGCTGACTTACGGTCTAGGCTTCTTGGGGGGTAAATTTCGACCAGTTTCCGGTGTTTCCCCCCCTGTAATTTCCATCCACTTGGGCAGTCTCTACCCAAGACCACTAAACAAGGGCCCCGTTTTCATCTGGTAATCACGGAGGGGGCGGCTGACTTCGGGGGTAAATAAACCCGGGGGGCTGAGGCTGGAAAAAACCTAAGGGAAGTGAGGAAGGGGAACATCCGGGGCCCCGGATGGGTTCCGGACACATGGGCCTGGAAAAGCGAGAATACCCGGGGGGAAGGGGGAAGGGAAATATCTGAGGGGCAGATGGACTCCTGGATACAGGGGCCCGGGAAAAAACGAGGGGCCTGGGTTTTTGAGCAGCCTTGGGGGGAATTGGAAAAGGGGGAATATCTAGCGGACAGAAGACCCTGGACACATGAACCCGGGGAAAGCATCAAAACACAGTAAGTGGTGGGGGACCCTTTAAAAACGAACCACGGCCTCCCGTGGGAAGGGCTGGTAACTCAGAGATAACTTGAGGGTGACGTGGCGCAATTTTGATTTCTCATAAAAAAAAAAACACTTAGAATTTTGGGGAAGCAGAGCTTATCGAGATTAAATTTTTCATACAGATGATTTCAATTTTTAGTTTATTTTTAAAAAGAACGCTAATCATTTAATTTAATGTTTAGGAGTATTAATTATTATTAACGAGGTAAACTTTATTTTAATACCTTTCTTCAGTCTCGAGAGTTGAGGTAAAGAAAACTCTCACTTTTAATTCCCGCATTGTCATGCCCGTCAGCAAGCTATGGCTCCTCATAGTAGGTTTGGGGGTCTTGTTTGCAAACCCCATGTTTAGGAAATTCAAGTGGTTGGAAAATTTTCTTGCTTTATATTTACATACAATGTGATCTGAAACAAAACTTCCCGGCACTTTTTAATGGCTCAGAAATTTTAATGAACATTTGATTAGAAACGAACTTTTGACTTGAATAGAACATTCATTTAACATCCCCCAAAAAAACATAAATGTTCTCACTCCATTATAACATATGTGAGTCCCGTTGGACATAAGTGGATAGTTGGTATGAGTTGTGGTGGGGAATGGTTGGGGGGGTTCTATGATAGGAGTTGTGGTTGGATAGTTTACAGTGGTGACTTGATGGGAAGTTTGGGGTTTTGGCTATGGGTGGATATGTGAGCGTGGTTTTTGGGGGGTTATAGTGGTTGGGAAAACTTTTCCCCATACATTGTCAGATTACGACTTTCAACATAGGGAAAAATTTTAAACCTTAGGAAACTTTATTGTGGAAACGTTTTGTCATACATGGGTTTTAAAAATCCTGTTTTGGGAAAGATAAACCACGTTTGGCGAAAAATTTCCCTAAAAAAACACCCCAGTGTTACCATGTGTCGAATGATGAAAAAAAAAAGCATACAGTGTAACGAAACGTTTCGAAAATAAAGAAGCCTAATTATTCAAGGAAACTTTCATATCTACTTTTTGTTACTGGATCAGTTCCTTTTTTTTATACAAAGGGTAAGAATCAGTGAGTGGGCAATTTTTGGGTGTTTATACCTACTGTCGTTCACCTCACTGGAGCACCTTAAACTTCGCGTGTTTTATTTATATAACCCTTTTAAAATGTTTTTTACACAAGAAAGTGCCGGGGATTTCTGGTCTGACATTTTTAGTGAGATGCTTTTTTAAATATCTAGTCACGTGTTTTTATTGCTTTCTTAACACCTATGTTTTTTATGCCTCCCTTCTGCCCCCCAATTTTTCTTCCCTTTTTCTCCTCTCCCATTCTTCTTACTTTTCTCCAGTTACCGTCTCTTTCTCTCACTCTGTGACATAGCACAGGGTGTACGAAAGGCGGGTGGGGTGGGGTGGCTGAGCTAAGTTATGTTACTGGGAGAGGATCATGCCCCTTTCCCTTCCCCCTGGCTTACCGCTTGTAGAAACTCCATCTTATTATCAAACCTCCCGAAAGAATCACTTATTTCAGTCTTTGTTGACGCATATTCATCTACCTTTTGCATTAATAAATAGAGTTTTAAAGGTTAAAAACCTTCACAAACAATTTACATAGAATTGTAACTAGAATCGTGCCAAAGAACCAAAATACCTATCATCCTTCTACTACCAAAAAAACTTACAGGGCACCAACCAACCTAAGTACAAACAACTTCAGGTCAGCCAAACCCCCTACCCAGTACCAAACAACTTTCAGGTCAACCAACCAACCACCTAGCTACCAAAAAACTTACAGGTCAACCCCCAACCTACATACCCCCCGTACTTCCCCTCTCTCCTCTCTCTCTCTTTACTTACATCTCCCTTTCTTCTTTGCCCCAAAATTCGCCGCTTTCATCCACCCAGTTATCCTTCCTCATCTCTTTTCACCTTTTTGGTAGGAGACATCTTCGTCAAATTTTCCCCCATCACAGCAGACATGCACTTACAGGGAAATCAACACGGCGTGAGGAGATGAAGCAGGGGACACTTTTTTTCACCTTACCTTTGCTTATTTAAATTTTTGAGGTATTTTTTCTTTTCTCTGAAGGAAGAGAATGCTTAGAAAAGTATAATTCGGTGATAATATTAAGAGAAACCGAAACATGGTAAACAGAGAAAAGTTTTATGGACCTCGACAACAGTGGATTTTCCGTTCCTATTAACTTACTGTATTTGGGGAACGATATCAGAAAATTTCCCTAAAAAAAATTCATTTTTGTATCATTATTTTAGCAAATTTTTTTGGGGTTTGGAGACGAGGATATTTGAGTCCTTGTTTTTAGGGATGAAACTTATTAAAAGAGAGGTTGCCAGAGGCCCCGTGAAAAGTTTTTGATGGGGTGTTGTGGGTGTGTGTGTGTGTACTCACCTATTTGTACTCACCTATTTGTGGTTGCGGGGGATCTTCTCCTGGCCCCCCCCTCTTTACGGTTTTCTACTGGGCCCTCTCTCCCGCTCATAGTTTTTTTCAAACCTCGTCTTAAAACTGTGTATGGGTTCCTGCCTCCCTACGTCATTTTCTAGGCTATTCCACGCCTTACAATCTATACGAAGAAAACTTCCTACTATCTCTCGACTCTTTGTGTCTTCAACTTCCAATTGTGGCCTCTTTTTTCGTGTCCCCTCCCTGGGAAAAATCCCGTCCTTGCCCCCCTTGTCTATTCCGCAGTATTTATATTGTTTCATGTCCCCCCTGACCCTCCTTGGTGTGTGTTGGTGTGGTGTGTGGGGAATAAACGTTTTTTATAAATGACTTTCAAACTGAAGCATCAAGAGGACAAGTCAAATGCTTCAGCTTTAATGTTTACTAAAATCCCCATCAACTCGTCCTGGCTAATGAAATTCACTAACATAATGGTTTGTGCCATAAAAAACCAACATTAAAAAATGTTTTGTTGCGTATACTCTACAAAAAAAAGTGAAAAAAAGTCTTTATAAAAGAACCACATAAAACGACGATCAGGACTTTAGATCTCCACATGTCAAGGGGCCAGCCCAGATGAACATTGCCAAGGGCATGACACCATGGAAAAGAGACTCCCTGATGTCCAGCCCATGATGAACCCCCGTAGTACGGGGGGTTTATTTCAACAAAAGATTTGATGGGTAAGACTTTTTCATTTTTTAGACGAGGGAAAGAGATTTAAAATGGCGAAAGCAGTTTCAGAAAAAGTAGTTTGTTCTTTAAAAAAAAAATGCGAGGTATTAAAGGTTTTTGTTTGAAAATTTTTTTTATACGGTGTTACAGATGGTCTATGTTGAACCCAGGAAACCAGAGGCAGGGGGAAAATGTCTCGTTTGTGCAACAAAAGGGGATGTTGAAGTAGGAAACAGAGGGAAGGGAAAAAAATTTTCCCTTTTTTGCCAAAAGAAGGTCGTATGTTTAAGCAGGAAACAAGGCAGGGGGGAAAAATTTCGTTTTGAAAGAGATGGTGTGTTTCAAGCAAGGAAACTAAGGCTGAAAAAAAAATTTTGTTTGTGCACATTTTGGGGAAAGAATAAGCATACAGAAATGGGTGATGGTGCTGGGTAAGTACACATTCAGTGGATCATTGGAATCATTCTGGGTTTTAAAAGGGAAACTCTGATCTCTTGGGGAAACGCCTTCCAAGGAGGGTCAGTTCCTCCTTGATCATCCACTTGGTGGGGAATTTTACCTTGATTGTTAGTTTCTTTCGTGGATTATTCTTTTATGTGGATTACTCAAACCCTGGTGGGCACCCTGCCTTGGTGGGTTTACCCTGCCTCGGGTTCACCTGCCCCCTGGGTTTACCCTGCCTGGTGGTTCACCCTGCCTCGGTGGTTTACCCTGCCTCGGGGGTTCACCCCCGCCCCAGTTGGGTTACCTGCCTCAGTGGTTTACCCCCTCAGTTTTCACCCTGCCCCTGGTTCACCCCGCCCACTGGGTTCCCCTGCCCGTGCACCCTGCTAAATCACCTTTCTGTTTGGTAATTGGGCCCCTCTGGGAAAAAGGCCCTCTTTACGTATTTAAATTAATCAAACCTCTTTAATCTCAAAAACCCCAGTTAAACCCCATTTTATTCTATTTATATTTTTTATTTTATTTTTATATTTATCATTAAAATTTAAATATGAGCCAGAAGGAAAAGACAAAGTAACCAGGACCTAAACAAAACACGTCCCTGAAGTCACTACTTGAAAAAATACGAGTGTTCACACAACACAAAAGCTGAGGAATTCTTACCCTAATACATTACAAAACACATTGGTGTACTCTTCAAACAAGTGCTCTTCAACTCGCGCACACACTCCCCAGAAACAGTCATAAGAGGGTATTCCCCGCGGCACACTTCACTTCTCACTCTTAGGATGCCAAGCTCTTCCACATATACACCTGACTATTTCTCTCTCTCTCTCTCTCTCTCTCTTTCTATTCCAACTGTAGAAATTGGCGAAACCCCGAAGATTTTAAGATAAATCTCCACAGAGTTGATAGCTGAACTAAAAAAATCATTCCGAATCAAGCTTCGGGTTGAAACAAATTTTCTAGATGTCTGATATACGCGAGTAGGTGTCTACATGTGTAGTTTTAAAGATATAGATTTCCTAGCAATAAACTATGAATGGTTATAATGTAAATGTAAAAAAAAACGATATTTACATATACACACCAAATTTACACTCCGCCATTAGGTTTTTGTCGTTGATCTTTAAATTTCAAGCTGCAGCGCAAGCGCTTGTTTTAACGCACCTGCGGAAGTACACATATTCTTGTTAGTCTTGCAAGAGGAACGAATGTCACGCAGTATATACTATGGTAGTGAAGGAGCCATGTCTGTTATGATAAGACGAGAGTCACCCTCAAACTTGAACCCATAATATGCCTTGTTGAGCACCGATCGTTAATCACGTCAGATGCTTACTTGATGGTGAACTCTCAGTCAGTGGAAGTAGCATCCCCTGCTTGTATGAGACATGCACTCTGGTGCTACATATTTTAGAGATATCACGTTTATGTAGTGTTATTCAGTCAAGGCTTTGGGTGTTTTATTCACACTTATTTGAAGTGCTGCCACATAATGTTCCGCGGCATGAAACAGCTTCAGGGGTGAAGAATATGTGCCCATGAATATGAGAACATATGGCCCCTACTTTTGCGAAGATTGAATAATTTGCATGTGTTTCCTCTTTCCTATTCCAAAACAAGACCTATGTAATGTTACTTCCAGACGCTGTATGTACGAACAATAGGCACATACACATGTCTTTCCTCTAGAGCCTCATGGGCGACTGTAATGGAGATTGCGCTTTGGTCTGCATGTGGATATTGCTTGAACTGGTGACGCAATAAAACAGTAGAAATAGAATGTCACTGTCTTCAACAATAACATGAACGTCGTGGGGATCGCGTACAATCACCACATCAACATCGCCTTTATCGCCAGCAAGTATAACCTGGACACCATCCTATCTTAGATAAGCATCAAGGATATGCCTGTTACGTCTGTGTGACAAAAGTCGGCCTTCCTGAAATTCATGTCCTATATATAACACAATGCCAGAATATGTTTGTTGAATACAACGACTTTTCTACTCACTGTCCTTAGCAGTGAAAGAAAAACTCACTGAGGAACTCCAGGACTCTGACGCCGAATCACTGCAAATACAAAGGTTTCACATACAGATTCCATTATCCCGACTTGTGGCCATACCAAGCGATGCACGGGAGCACATCCATCGATTACTTTTACGACATTGTTTACTATGATTTTAAAAGTAATGGAGCTGGTGGAACTCCTCGAATAAAGGTTCAATGCAGTGGTGTTTGATAGATTTTACACACACATCTGGGGTCAAGGCGCTCGGGACTCTTTTCGTGTAAGTCACAATAACACCTTTAGGGCATTTCCGTTAATGCTTGTGGCAGGAATGCTGTTTGGATAGCGTTTACAAGGGCTTTATGGGTACGCTTTTGGTGCAGCTATGATTTGGCTGACGACGACCGAACTGAAGCTCTCGTTGGTTGGTCTCTTGCCGGTCTTTAATGGTACATATTTTGTGTGTTGAGCATGGCACTACCGACATGGTGGGGAAAACACATTCCACAAAATCAATCTACATGTCACTTTTGTCCACCGGGCTCGCATCTATCTGTTTATCTCACTGGAACGTTGCATTCATTGGGGTGAAGAATGGTCATCAAAGTCATATCCCGCCACAGAAATGGCCTGATGTTGTCATCGAAAGCATGCATCATGATTTTCTTAGTAAGTATATTGAATTATGATATATACTTCTTCGATTCTGGAACTGGATCACATATGTCTGTATTGTTTGTTCGTATGTAATGACAGTAATGGGTTTGTGTACCAGTTACTGATAAACAATGAAGCCTCTTAGTAATATACAGTTCCATCATTTTTTTTGAACGTATCACCAGAGATCCAGAGTAAATTTTAAGTATTTTCTATTATTGTCAGTCCTGTGTTGCCAATCAAATCAATAACAATGCCATAATCAAGCATGACCATACCTTGAACAGTATCAAAACCTTGCCAATCCCAGTATTAGAATGGGAAGAAAAACTCAATGCACTTGTTTTTCGGACACACGAAAACTTTACAGATTATGAAGAACATATCATTTTTTGCCGGGATTTGTCTTGTCAAAAAAGAAAAAGTAACACAAGCAAGAGCAAAAGGAATCGATTTCGAGGAATAAGTTCACCAAATGCCGGAAAACAGGGATACATACGAGTTTTGTTATCTAATATTTAACAATATTGTTCTTATGTACATGTGGCATGAGCATAATAATGGGAAAGATACATTTCTGGCACAGTAGTGTGCTTCATTCATGCAGGAGAGATCGTTTAGAAACACTGTGTTCGTTATTGTTTACGTGTGATATGTATTTGTTTGCTGCACACTAAGCAGCAGCAGCAGCAGGGTATTGTCAAACAACTCAAAGAAACATCGTGAGCCTCCGCGGGCACTGGAATGTGGCTTTATTCTACTTTTTGTGTCATCGAAATAACGTGGATTAGGAACAAATGTGTTGTTGTCCTGACAGTCCCATGTGCGTCTGGTGGCAGAAGTGTTTGTTTTTTATGGGTGGAGATGGTGTTGACTGTGGTGAGGCTGGTGGTGTCTGGGCTGCATTGTTGTGGTTGCTCTGCTGGTGGTGTCTGGGATGCATTGTTGTCGGTTGCTCTGCTGGTGGTGACTGGGATTCATTGTTGTCGGTTGCTCTGCTGGTAGTGTCTGGGATGCATTGTTGTCGGTTGCTCTGCTGGTGGTGCTGGGTTCATTGTTGTCGTTGCTCTGCTGGTGGTCTGGTCTTGGTTTTTGGTTTTGGGGGGGGTTTTGGGAGTTGGGGTTTTTTCCCCGCTTGGGGGTTTTTTTGGGGGGGG
>NW_026466138.1:0-14058 GCF_026875155.1 Cherax quadricarinatus
CAGGGACTCCTCATCCCCTCATTTCTTTCCCTTCAAAGTCTGCCAAAGAGTTATCACCCTTGGACTTTTCTTCTCTCAGAGAAGAACATCTAATGTGCCTTTTACACTTCAAGAACTGGAGGCAACACTCTCAGCTTGCCGATCGTCGGCAGCTGGGCCCGACGACATTCATATTCGTATGCTACAACATTTACATCAGTCAGCCCTTGCAGTCCTATTACGCCTTTACAATCTTATTTGGTCACAAGGATTTTCTTCCACAGCTGTGGAAATCCGCCATTGTTCTCCCTTTCTGCAAAGCAGGCACTACGGGACATGAAACCTCCCTCTATCGTCCCATTGCTCTTACCAGTGCAGCTTGCAAAGTGATGGAACGCTTAGTAAATAGACGTTTAGTGTGGTATTTAGAGACACACAACAGTCTCTCCACTCGTCAATATGGCTTTCGTAAGGGACGTTCTACCATAGACCCCTTACTACGCTTGGATACGTATGTTCATAATGCCTTTGCACATAACCACTCAGTTATTGCCATATTTTTTGACCTTGAGAAGGCATATGACACAACTTGGAGGTATAATATTTTAGCCCAAGCCCACTCCTTAGGCCTTCGAGGCAATCTACCATCCTTCCTTAAGAACTTCTTAACTGACAGGCATTTCCGTGTTCGGGTTAATAATGTGCTCTCCCCGGACTTTATCCAAGCTGAAGGTGTCCCCCATGGATGTGTTCTGAGCACAACACTTTTTCTCCTTGCTATTAATGATTTGGCCTCTAGTCTTCCATCAAATATTTGGTCATCACTCTATGTTGATGACTTCGCTATTGCCTGTGCAGGCGCTGACTGTCACCTTATTACAGTTTCTCTCCAGCATGCAGTCGACCGTGTTTCCAATTGGGCCACCACATGTGGGTTTAAATTTTCCAGCACTAAAACCCACCAAATTACTTTCACTAGACGCTCTGTCATCTCCGATCATCCTTTGTACCTCTATGGCTCCCATATCCCTGAACGTGATACAGTCAAGTTTCTGGGCCTCCTCTTTGATCGTAGGTTATCCTGGAAACCTCACATTACCTCTCTGAAGGCAACTTGTCACAGCTGGCTGAACCTTCTTAAAACCCTTGCTCATCTTTCATGGGGAGCTGATCGTCGAACCCTCCCTCGCCTACATTTCACCCTTATTTTATCGAAACTTGATTATGGTGACCAGATCTATTCAGCGGCATCTCCTGCTACTCTCTCTAGCCTTAACCCCATTCATCATCAAGGATTACGTTTATGCCTTGGTGCTTTTCGCTCTTCCCCTGTCGAGAGCCTCTATGCAGAAGCGAACGTTCCATCCTTATCCGATCGCCGTGATGCCCATTGCCTGCGCTACTATGTACACTCTCATGATCTCCGCAATCCTTCCATTTATAGAATGGTCACTGATATTAGTAGACATTCTTTATTTGTTCGCCGCCCCTGTTTACTCCGTCCCTTCTTTCTTCACCTTCATTCGCTCTTGTCTTCTCTTCAACTACCACCTTTCTATGTACATGTAGCATCTCACTTTTCCCTACCCCCCTGGGAAGTTCCAGCTGTTCGAGTCTGTTCTTTCTCCCTCCCTTGCTCGAAAGCCCAACTGTCTACGGTCGCTTCCCGCTCTCTTTTTCTTGACCACTTTCACTCTCATTCTCATGCCATTGCTGTGCACACAGATGGCTCTAAGTCTTCTGACTGTGTAGGATTCACAGCAGTGTTTCCGGATAGCGTCGTACAAGGGCATTTACTATCTTCAGCTAGTATTTTTACTGCTGAATTATATGCCATCCTTACAGCACTTATCCGTATTGCATCTATGTCTGTGTCATCATTTGTGGTTGTCTCAGACTCCCTTAGTGCTTTACAGGCTATACAAAAATTTGATACACCTCACCCCTTAGTCCTCCGTATCCAACTTTGGCTATGCCGCATCTTTACCAAGCATAAAGATATTGTTTTTTGTTGGGTCCCTGGTCATGTTGATGTACAGGGCAATGAACAGGCAGACACTGCTGTGCGGTCAGCAGTACATGATTTACCAGTTTCATGTAGAGGTATTTCATTTACGGACTATTTTGCTGCAATATCTTCCCAACTTCACACCCGCTGGCAACAACGTTGGTCTACTATGCTCGGTAACAAGCTTCAATCTATTAAACCGAGTATAGGTTACTGGCCGTCTTCTTATCACCAGTGTCGAGGTTGGGAGACTACTCTCTCCCGTCTTTGCATTGGCCATACTCGTCTTACTCATGGATATCTCATGGAGAGGCGCCCTACTCCTCTCTGTGAGAATTGCCAAGTTCCATTATCAGTCAGCCACATTCTGTTGGACTGCCCACTTTATCAACGAGAAGCACGCAGAATTTACCTCCGTCGTCGTCTTCGTCTGCTGCTCTCTCTTTACCTTCCCTTCTCGCTGATGGACCCACCTTTCATCCAGACTCTCTCATTGACTTTTTGACAACAACTGACTTACTTCACAAATTCTGATACCTTCAGCCCTTTCTACTTCAATCTCTTGCTACCCTCTACCCCTGTACTATCCCCTGCCCCGCTGTTTTCTATCCTACTGATCATCCCTCCTCCATTCTGCCATCCAATACCCCCGCTTCCTTCCCTACCCTGCAGCGCTGTATAGCCCTTGTGGGTTAGTGCTTCTTTTTGATTATAATAATAATATAACTTGAAAGCCAGTGTCAGTTCCATAATATTATGACTTGCATGCCAGTGTCAGTCCCATAATATTACTCCAAATTTCTAGCGGCTTCCAATCTTGTGTGAGAAAGCTGGTAGGCCTACATGTGAGGCCCAGTCCCTGGATGCATTACTTACCTCTGTAATCTGTAAATACCTTTGTAACTTGTCATGGTTGTGAACAGACCTACCTGGAGTTCATTACCTTTGTAAACTGTGATTTCATTACCTTTGTAAATTGTGAGTTCATTACCTCTGTAACTTGCTCAGCTATCAAAACTTTGGAGTCCAGTCCCTGGACCAATTATGTACCTCTGTAATCTTTTGACTACCGCCCACAGGATGGGTATGGGGTGCATAAAAATATATATTAAACTAAAACTACATGTGAAAGAATGGGTCTGAGTGGTCAGTATGTGCAGAATAAAATAAAGTCCTGCAGCACACAGTGCATAATAGGAAAAACAAACTCCGACCAGGTTTTTGATTTAAAACACTGAGATTGCAGTGTTTTTTCATAAGATATTTATGGCTATATTGTCGTTTTCTTGGTCTCATTTGATAGAATGGAAGATATACTACAGAATGGAATAAAAGTACCTTGAAATTGAGCTCAAAGTTGAGGAAATGTTTGATTTTTGCTAATGTTCCTGGAGCTTACCTGGAGAGAGTTCCGGGGGTCAACGCCCCCGCGGCCCGGTCTGTGACCAGGGGTAAACAAATCACATCACCTATCCAATACACATCAACTGATGGGTCTAATATGCTTTCACAATTGTGGTGATATTATTTATACCACTTCTACAAAAATGCAGTAGTCTGCCTAACAGTAAATCTAGATTTTTGTGTTTACCTGGAGAAGATTTTGGGGGTCAATGCTCCCATTGCTCGGTCTGAGACCAGGCCTCATGGTGGATCAGAGTCTGATAAACCAGGCTGATACTGCTCGCTGCATGCAAACTGACATATGAACCACAGCCTGGTTGGTCAGGTACTGACTTTAGGTGCCTGTCCAGTGCCTTCTTGAGGACAGCCTGCGGGCCTATTGGTAATCCCCCTTGTGTATGCTGGGAGGCAGTTGAACAGTCTTGGACCCCAGACACTTAATGCGTTATCTCCTAGTGAACTCGTGGCACCCCTACTTTTCACTGGAAAAATGTTGCATATCCTGCTGAGTCTTTTGCATTCATAGGGAATAATTTTCTTGTCTAGGATTTTCCAGGAGAATATTATCATGTATCTTTCTTGCCTGCATTCCAGTGAATATTGATCAGGGGACTTAACCATTCCTAGTAATTTAAGTGCTTTATCATACTTATGTGTGCAGTGAAAGTTCTCTGTCCATTCTCCAGGTCAGCAATTTCATCTGCCTTGAAAGGGGCAGTTAGTGTAAAACAGTTTTCAGTCCTAGAGAGAACAACAATTTTGAAAAAAATTTCATTATGGGCTTCGTTGCCCCTAGTGTTAAGGGTTCCCTTTTCCCCATCCTATCATTTTCCTAGCAGATGCAGTAGATGCATTGTTGTGGTGCTTGAATGCGAGATCCTCTGACATTATCACTCCCGGGTCTTCACATTATTTTTTCACTCTGTTGCGATAAACCACCTCAATTACTGGGAATGCTTGAAGTTTCTAAACCTGTACTCCCTAGAATGCAGGAGGGAGAGATACATGATTATATACACCTGGAAAATCTTAGAGGGACTAGAAACCAAATTTCCTTTAAACAAAAATCACTCCCTACAAAAGCAAAAGACTCGGCAGATGGTGCAACATTCCCCAATGAAATGCAGGGGGCCCAAGACTTTTCAACTGCATCCCAGCATGCATCAGGGGGATTACCAATAGACCCCTGGCTGTCTTCAAGCAGGCACTTGACAGGCACCTAAAGTCAGTACCTGACCAGCCGGGCTGTGGTTCGTACATTGGATTACGTGCGGCCAGCAGTAACAATCTCGTTGATCAGGCCTTGATCCACCATGAGGCCTGGTCAAAGACCAGGCCGTGGGGGCATTGACCCCTGGAATTCTCTCCAGGTATACACCAGGTATTGAATGGTTAGAATTTGTTCCACAAGGCACAGTACTAGCTCCCATCTTGTTCCTCATCCTCATATCCGACATAGACAAGGATGTCAGCCACAGCACCGTGTCTTCCTTTGCAGATGACACCCGAATCTGCATGACAGTGTCTTCCATTGCAGACACTGCAAGGCTCCAGGCGGACATCAACCAAATCTTTCAGTGGGCTGCAGAAAACAATATGAAGTTCAACGATGAGAAAATTTCAATTACTCAGATATGGTAAACATGAGGAAATTAAAATCTCATCAGAGTACAAAACAAATTTGGCCACAAAAATAGAGCGAAACACCAAACGTCAAGACCTGGGATGGATTATGTCGAGGATCTCACCTTCAAGGACCATAACATTGTATCAATCACATCTGCTTAGAAAATGACAGGATGGATAATGAGAACCTTCAAACTAGGGAGGCCCAAGCCCATGATGACACTCTTCAGGTCACTTGTTCTATCTAGGCTGGAATATTGCTGCACTCTAACACCCACCTTTCAGGCAGGTAAAATTTGCCGACCTAGAAAATGTACAGAGAACTTTCACGGCGCGCATAACGGAGATAAAACACCTCAATTACTGGGAGCGTTTTGAGGTTTCTAAACCTGTTTTCCCCGGAACGCGGGAGGGAGAGATACATGATTATATACACCTGGAAAATCTGGGGGACTAGTACCGAACTTGCACACGAAAATCACTCACTACGAAAGCAAAAGACTTGGCAACGATGCACCATCCCCCCAATGAAAAGCAGGGTGTCACTAGCACTTAAGAGACCATACAATAAGTGTCAGGGGCCCGAGACTGTTCAACTGCCTCCCAGCACACATAAGGGGGATTACCAACAGACCCCTGGCAGTCTTCAAGCTGGCACTGGACAAGCACCTAAAGTCAGTTCCTGATACAGCCGGCTGTGGCTCGTACGTTGGTTTGCGTGCAGCCAGCAGCAACAGCCTGGTTGATCAGGCGCTGATCCACCAGGAGGCCTGGTCACAGACCGGGCCGCGGGGGCGTTGACCCCCGAAACTCTCTCCAGGTAAACTCCAGGTAAATATCTGAGTAGTTGAAATTTCTCCTCTTTGAACTTCATGTTGCTATGAGTAGTCCACTTGAAGATTTGGATTATGTCTGCCTGGAGTCTTGAGGTGTCTTCGATGGAGGTCCCTGCCATGGAAATCCAGGTGTCATCCAAAAAGGAAGGCACTTTCGTCTCTGTCTATGTCACATATGAGGATGAGGAAAAGAATGGGAGTGAGCACTGTGCCTTGTGGAACAGAGCTTTTCACCATAGCGGGCCTGTTTACTATTACTCTTTGTATTCTGTTTGTCAGGAAGTTATAGATCCATCAACCATCTTTTCCTGTTATTCCTTTATCATGCATTTTGTGTGCTATTACACCATGGTCACACTTGTCAAAGGCCTTTGCAAAGTGTGTGTATACATCTGCATTTTGTTTGTCATCTAGAGCATCCAGACCTATTCATAGTGGTCCAGTTGTTGGACAGACACGAACAACCTGCTCTAAACCCATGTTGCCCTGGGTTGTGTAACTGTTGGGTTTCTAGAAAGGGGGGTGATCTTGCTTCTTAGAAACCTTTCAAAGATTTTTATGATGTGGGACAATAGCACTATCTGTCTATAGTTCTTTGTATTGCCTTAGATTAGATTAAATTAGACTTTTTATTTTGACAAATTACAGGTAGTACAGAGGAAAAAATAGTTTGGGGGTACATGCCAAAAGTCACTCTGTATGCTGAGCATTTCAGGGAAATTTAATGATTAACATAAGAATAGTAATGCTACTTGGTTTTGATAAGTCTATATAGACTTATTACACTATTGATTTAGTTAATAAAGATTACAGTAATACAGTGTAACAATTTCAAACAAATTTATATGATGTATTGGCAGTTTAGTACTATTTATAGCATTGGAATTTGGGATTACAATGGAACAATTTACACGTTATGTAGTATTAAAATCTAATACAATTTAAACCCTTTAGGGCGGCATAAGACGGCTTACGATCCAGGGGATGTACTAGTATGCCTAAACTCAGCGCCCTCAAATCTAGTGAGAAAAGCTGCAGCACTCATGCGAAAGAGAAAAAAAAACTTTGACCGTGTTTTTGATTAAAACAGCGACTTTGCACTGTATTTTCTTATTTTTGATGGTATTTATTGTTGTATTCTAGTTTTTCCTGGCTTAATTTATAGAATGAGACATATTACAGAAATTGAGATGATTTTTGACTGGTTTACAATGAAAAGTACCTTGAAAATTTAGTTCAAAGTAGCAGAAAATTTGATTTTTAAACCAAAGTTCAAAAATAAACAAATCATGACACGTTCCAATACACATGAACGGTGATCTAATATTCTTTCACAAGTGCGCTGATATTATTTATACCATTTCTACACTAATGCAGTAGCTGCATAACAGTAAATCTTCTATTTTTGTAAGAATAAAAATTCAAAGTGGAAAGCCAAAGAAATACAAGAGGGGCCTTGGGGATGTGACTAAAGAACAGAGAACTTGTTATTTTAGTGCCAGGAATGTCTTGTTTATTCTGGACCCTATTTGGAAATTGGCATCTTTTGAAATTTTTGTGAAATTGGCAAAATTTACTAAATTCTGACCACTGTATTGATAGTTGAAATTGGGAATGGGTGGTTTCTTGTACTCATTCGATAGAAAAAATGGAGTTCTAAACAAAATAGTAATGATTTTTGTCGACTAGTACACTGGGAATTTGCCAAAAATAGGGTTCAAAGTGGGCAAAATCGCCGATGCGTAAACATCGTCGAGACCGATAACTTCGTGAGAGCATAATTCCTAAGTTTTCCATCAATTTCATACTTTTGGTGCATTATGATCGGGAAAAAGATTCTCTTTCTTTTCATAAAGAAAATTTTTTTTTTTTTTGAAATTTGCGTGACTTGAGAACAAGTCTCTGAGAGGCCTGTGGACCCTGAAAGGGTTAAAATGGAAAGAACAACATTGTGATTTTGAAGTAGCAAGTGGTTGAGCATTCATCAGCCAGTATGAGCAGCTTTTGAGAAACTGGTAGTGGTTAGGTACATTTGGTTAATTTTTTGGGGGATGAGGTGATTTCTTATTAGAGTCTTAAACTGATTTGCAGACAGGGGTCCTTTAGTTTGTTCTGGCAATGAATTCCCGATCTTTGGGCCTTTTACGTGCATAGCAAAGTTTTGCATAGGGAGAGATGAACATGGGGGATATTGAAGAGTGAATGTGCTTGTATTATGGTTGTGTGTTTTTGTTATAGTTGTCAAGGAGGAGTTTGATGGAGGGTTTACATTAAAAGAATAGTTTTCTGTGTATGTAGTAAGGCACAATGGTAAGAACTTTAAAAAAGAAGGACCACTGCAACAGGCCTACTGACCAATGCAAAGTAGGTCCATGTTCCCCAGTTAGCCCAATGACCCACCAAGTTAGGTCACTTCCACTTAAGGAAGGAGCAAGGGATCAGGGCCTAGTTTGCACAGGCATCAGGTCCAACTCACACCACCCCACACTCTCTCATGTATTTATCTAACCTATTTTTAAAACTACAAAACATTTTAGGCATTGGGGAATTATAGACTAGCTAGCTTAGAGAGTTGTCCAGCATTATAAGAGGACCACTACCATGAAGATCTGTGTAATCTGCAGAAAGGCCATCTGTGTGGTCAGTGGTCCCATAGTATATGCAGGGATTTTAAACTAGTGACCACACTTGACATAAACTCAGGAAGATGTTTTTGGGTTTGCCCAAACGAGATACACTTGTATGAGGAAATGACTGTTACGCGCCCCTACT
Source organism: Cherax quadricarinatus (assembly GCF_026875155.1). NCBI lineage: Eukaryota > Metazoa > Arthropoda > Malacostraca > Decapoda > Parastacidae > Cherax > Cherax quadricarinatus. The sequence goes on from NW_026466138.1 coordinate 8,626, forward strand.
TCACTCCATTATATACAAAAATAAAAGGCCTGGTTAAAATAAGTTCTGTAATATATCGCGAACCACTTTAATACGAGCCTTTTCCATCCTATGGAGAGGGAGCATGGACACGGGGGTCGTCCCTCAGTTACTAAAAACAACAGACATAGCCCCACTCCACAAAGGGGGCAGTAAAGCAACAGCAAAGAACTACAGACCAATAGCACTAACATCCCATATCATAAAAATCTTTGAAAGGGTCCTAAGAAGCAAGATCACCACCCATCTAGAAACCCATCAGTTACACAACCCAGGGCAACATGGGTTTAGAACAGGTCGCTCCTGTCTGTCTCAACTACTGGATCACTACGACAAGGTCCTAAATGCACTAGAAGACAAAAAAGAATGCAGATGTAATATATACAGACTTTGCAAAAGCCTTCGACAAGTGTGACCATGGCGTAATAGCGCACAAAATGCGCGCTAAAGGAATAACAGGAAAAGTCGGGTCGATGGATCTATAATTTCCTCACTAACAGAACACAGAGAGTAGTCGTCAACAGAGTAAAGTCCGAGCAGCTACGGTGAAAAGCTCTGTTCCACAAGGCACAGTACTAGCTCCCATCTTGTTCCTCATCCTCATATCCGACATAGACAAGGATGTCAGCCACAGCACCGTGTCTTCCTTTGCAGATGACACCCGAATCTGCATGACAGTGTCTTCCATTGCAGACACTGCAAGGCTCCAGGCGGACATCAAACCAAATCTTTCAGTGGGCTGCAGAAAACAATATGAAGTTCAACGATGAGAAATTTCAATTACTCAGATATGGTAAACATTAGGAAATTAAATCTCATCAGAGTACAAAACAAATTCTGGCCACAAAATAGAGCGAAACACCAAAGTCAAAGACCTGGGAGTGATTATGTCGGAGGATCTCACCTTCAAGGACCATAACATTAGTATCAATCGCATCTGCTAGAAAAATGACAGGATGGATAATGAGAACCTTCAAACTAGGGAGGCCAAGCCCATGATGACACTCTTCAGGTCACTTGTTCTATCTAGGCTGGAATATTGCTGCACTCTAACAGCACCTTTCAAGGCAGGTGAAATTGCCGACCTAGAAAATGTACAGAGAACTTTCACGGCACGCATAACGGAGATAAAACACCTCAATTACGGGAGCGCTTGGGTTTTCAAAACCTGTATTCCCCCTGGAACGCAGGAGGGAGAGTACATAAATTATAACACCGGGAAAAATCCTAGAGGGACTATACCGAATTTGCACACGAAAATACTCACTACAAAAGCAAAAGATTTGGGCAGACGAGCACCATCCCCCCAAATAAAACGGGGTGTCACTAGCACGTTAAAGACCAACAAAATTTCGGGGGCCTGAGACTGTTCAACTGCCTCCCAGCACACAAAGGGGTTCCCAAACAACCCCGGCAGCTTCAACGGGCACTGGAAAAGCCCAAAGTCAGTTCCTGATCACCGGCTGGGCTCGAACGGTTTGCGGCAGCCAGCCAACAGCCGGGTTAAACGGGGCGCGACCCCAGGGGGCCGGTCACAGACCGGGGCCGCGGGGGCGTTGACCCCCCGAAACCTCCCAGGTAAACCCGGGTAATACTAGCGATAAAGCGGGTTTCGAAAAATTTTATTATGGTACGTATGAACATCAAAATACCTCATTGTTTAATTGTATTTTTTATATCTCTCCCCATGATTTTTAAAATTTATAATTTTATTTATTGGGTTAGGTATTAAAAGTGAAACCCAAATACTGTAGGCCCAAATTTGGTTTACCGGATTTACCGGAGAGTTCCGGGGGTCAAGCCCCCGCGGCCCGGCTTACCAGGCTCCTGGTGGATCAGAGCCTGATCAACCGGGCTGTTCTGCTGGCTGCACGCAAACCAAACGTACGAGCCACACCCCGGGTGATCGGGAACCACTTTAGGTGCTGTCCAGTGCCACTTAAAAGACTGCCAGGGTCTGTTGTAACCCCCTTAGTATGCTGGGAGGCGTTGAACTTTCTCGGGTCCCACACTTTTTTGTATGGTCTCAAAAAAAAAACTGCTAGTGACCCCCCTTTTTTTTCCTTTTCTTGGGGGGATGTTGCATAAACCCCAAATCTTTTGTTTTCGTATGAGTGTTTTTTCGTGTGCAAGTTCGTACAGTCCCTCTAGGATTTTCCAGGTGTATATAATAAAGTATCTCTCCCCCCGCATTCCAGGGAATCAGGTTTAGGAACCCAACACTCCCATTAATTGAGGGGTTTTAATCTCCTTTTCGTGCCTAAGGTTCTCTGTACATTTTCTGGTCCGCAATTTCACCTGCCTTTAAAGGGGCGTTTTTGTGCAGCAATATTCCAGCCTAGATAGAACAATGACCGGGAAAGTGTCCATGGGCTTTGCTCCCTTTTTGAAGGTTTTCATTATCCCCTTTATTTTTCTAGCAATCGATTGATACAAGTTATGGTCCCCTTTAAGGTGAGATCCCCGCATGACACTCTCAAAAATAAATAACAAAAAGGGGGACAATACCGTACTGGAACAAACACAAATAACCCCCACATAAAAAAGAGAAGCCTACGACGCGACAAAGTCACACTGTGATTTGTCAAAGGTCCCAATCGACCGAAACGTCGTCAAAGCTTCTCTCTTTTAAAAGCGGTTATTTGTGATGTCAAATCAGGCTGACGTTGGTGTTTCGCTCTATTTTGTGGGGCCGAATTTGTTTTGACTCGATGAGATTTTAAATTTTTCCCCATTTTTCCATATCTAGAATTGAAATTTTTCATCGTTTAACTTTATTGTTTTTCTGCAGCCCACTGAAAGATTTGGTTGATTTTCCCCCTGGGCCTTGCGTGCTCAAAGGAAACATGTCTGCAGATTTGAGTGTCATTGCAAAGGAAGACACGGTGCTGTGGCTGACACCTTTTTATGTCAGATATGGGGTAGGAACAAGATGGAGCGATACTGTGCCTTGTGAAAAAGCTTTTTCCCCGTAGCTGCCTCGATTTACTCGTTGACGACTACTCTCTGGTTTTTGTTAGTGAGGAAATTTAGATCCATCGACCCACTTCCCTGTTTTTCCTTTTGCACGCATTTTGTGGGTATTTCGCCAGGTCACACTTTTCAAAGGCTTTTGCAAATCTTTTATATTACATCGGGATTCTTTTTGTCTTCTAGTGCATCTAGGACCTTTGTCGTAGGGATCCAATAGTTGAACAGACAGGGGGGACCTTTTTCAAACCCATTTGCCCTGGGTTGTGTAATGAGGTTTTTCAGAGGGGGGGATCTTGCTTCATGGGACCCTTAAAAGATTTTTATGAATGGGTTAGGCTATTGGTCGTAGTTCTTTGCTGTTGCTTTACTCCCCCCTTTGTGGAGTGGGCATGCGTTGTTTTTAGTAACTGGGGGACGAACCCCGGCCATCTCCCTCTCCAAGGATGGTAAAGGCTCGTGATGGGGCTTCTGCATTCTTGATAAAACATGGAGTTCCAGAGTCTGGGCCCGGGCAGAGGCAGGGCATTCATTTATCGCCTGTTCGAAGCATTTGGCGTCGGGTGACTCAATAGGGTGTGTTAACCCCCAATTTTGTGGCTCTCAATAAAAATTTATTTGAACTTCGACTCTCATCTGGTTTTGTGGGGGCTAAAAACTAGTCATACTGGGACTTGAGTATTCACTATTTCCTTCTTCATCTGTGTAGGCCCATCTTGTTTAAGAAGGGCCCAAAACTGGACGTTTTTTCTCACTTTGATACAAGGGGAAAAATACTTGGGTTTCTTTTGATTTCATTTTTGGCTTTTAGTTCTTCCCCCGATTTCCCGACTCCCCATAAGATTCCTTTTGCTTAAATTCGATGTTGCATTTTTCCCGACCATTGCCCCTAAGCATTCAGATAATTTACCTCTTTTTGGGCCGCTCTGTTATTTTTTTCCGTCGCCTGTAAAGGGACGCCTGTCCTTTTTATTTACATCTACCCCCCCCTTTTTCTTAGAGGAATAAGCCTTGTGCGTACATCGAGTGCCACCAAGTTTTTTCTGTTCTAGCATAAGTTGGGTCTGTTTTTGCTTTTAATCTTCCCAGCTTTTTAAGTTAGGGCTTTGGGTTTTCTTGGTCCCCCCCTTTTTTTTTTTGTTATTGAAGTTGAATTTGGTGAATGCTCCCTCCTGACTAATCTCATTTTGTCTGTCTGGGGCTCCACGCATACATGTCTGAACCTCAATTATGTTGTGATCTGAGTATATTGTTTTTGATATGGTGACATTTCTTATCAGATCATCATTGTTAGTGAAGATGAGGTCTAGTGTATTCTCCATTCTAGTAGGCTCTATTATTTGCTGGTTTAAATTGAATTTTGTGCAGAGATTTAAAAGCTCGTGTGAGTGTGAGGTGAGTGTAAGTCAAGTGTGGGAGGTGAGGTGAGTGTAACAGTCGAGTGAGGAAGGTGAGGTGAGTGTAACAGTCAAGTGAAGCAGGTGAGGTGAGTGTAACAGTCAAGTGAGGGTGTCTTGAAAGACTGTAGTGTGTCTTGTAAGACTGTAGTGTGTCTTGTAAGATTGTAGTGTGTCTTGTAAGATTGTAGCGTGTCTTGTAAGACTGTAGTGTGTCTTGTAAGGCTGTAGTGTTCCGATAACTCAGGAAGGAATCGTTCAAGACTCTGCACACTGTGTACGTCAGGCCCATATTGGAGTATGCAGCACCAGTTTGAAACCCACAGAACAGAGCAGCATAGTCTAAAAAAGAGACCCCAAACTAAATGAATACCAAAAATTGCATAGTACTCAGCTAATTGTGGTTGCAGGGGTCAGGTAAGTAAAAACTTACGTGCACACATGTTACTATATAAGACACCTGTAAAAATTAAACTTTTCATCAGAGCTGCCTCCTGGTGTTATTACTGCAACAATATTATTTGCTATATTTCTCCATTTTAGGTGCCTTAAGTTGAAATCCCCCAGAAGCAAGATGTTGGGTGCAGGAGCTGGAAGATTTTCCAGACAGTGGTCAATTTTTAACAGCTGTTCCTGGAATTGCTGGGATGTTGCATCCGGAGGCTTGTAGACTACCACAATGACTAGGCTTTGGTTCTCGATCTTTACTGCTAAAACTTCCACTACATCATTTGAGGCATTAAGCAGTTCTGTGGAAACAAATGACTCTTCAATGTACAGGGCAAAACCCCCGCCCCCTTTTGCCTGTTCACTCTGTCACATTTGTATAGGTTGTAACGTGGGATCCATATTCCTTGTCCAAGTGGTCCTTTATGTGGGTCTCAGTGAAAGCTTTCGAACACTACTGGGGGGATTTTTTTTCCGGCATTAGTATCTGTATCTGTTGGTTTGGAGGAGGCCACGACTGTGGTTCCACTCCAGGAATGACTGATTTGGTTTACAATTTCTGCCCTTCCTGCCCTTTTTTTTTCCTTTCCCGGCAAAAAAA
>NW_026466139.1:0-12900 GCF_026875155.1 Cherax quadricarinatus
CAAAAAAAGGGGACGGGCTAGAAGAAATAGGGGTTATTTCCTGGATTTAAAGCCATGCAATAAACCACTTACTACTCTGAAAATAGTAGAAACTAAAGCTGTATAGGTTGTTCAGGGGTTAACCCCTTGAGTGTCAAAACCCCAAATCCTGAAATGTCTCCTGGTGTCGAAAAATATTTGAAAAAAAAAAAATTCTTATGAAAATGTTAAGATTATTCTTCTGATTGTTTTAGTCAAAAAAAAAAAAAAAACATTTTTGCCATCAGTACTTACCGTGAGATATAGAGGCATAAAGTTGGCAGAAAATGAGCCGCATATGGCAACAGTGGCAACTGCCGCTCATCCGGTCAACTTTGTTTTACATGTATTCAAAGATTTCTTGTTTTTTTTTTCACTATTTTATTTTTTCACATAACTTATGTAGCCTGTGAGACCAAAGTATGGCGCAATGTATTACCTGGAGTTTACCTGGAGAGAGTTCCGGGGGTTAACGCCCCCGCGGCCCGGTCTGTGACCAGGCCTCCTGGTGGATCAGAGCCTGATCAACCAGGCTGTTACTGCTGGCTGCACGCAAACCAACGTACGAGCCACAGCCCGGCTGGTCAGGAACCGACTTTAGGTGCTAGTCCAGTGCCAGCTTGAAGACTGCCAGGGGTCTGTTGGTAATCCGCCTTATGTATGCTGGAAGGTAGTTGAACAGTCTCGGGCCCCTGACACTTATTGTATGGTCTCTTAACGTGCTAGTGACACCCCTGCTTTTCATTTGGGGGATGTTGCATTGCCTGCCAAGTCTTTTGCTTTCGTAGTGAGTGATTTTCGTGTGCAAGTTCGGTACTAGTCCCTCTAGGATTTTCCAGGTGTATATAATCATGTATCAAGGTGGCCTGGTGGCCTGGTGGCTAAAGCTCCCGCTTCACACACGGAGGGCCCGGGTTCGATTCCCGGCGGGTGGAAACATTTCGACACGTTTCCTTACACCTGTTGTCCTGTTCACCTAGCAGCAAATAGGTACCTGGGTGTTAGTCGACTGGTGTGGGTCGCATCCTGGGGGACAAGATTAAGGACCCCAATGGAAATAAGTTAGACAGTCCTCGATGACGCACTGACTTTCTTGGGTTATCCTGGGTGGCTAACCCTCCGGGGTTAAAAATCCGAACGAAATCTTATCTTATCTTATCTTATCTTATCTCTCCTGCCTGCATTCCAGGGAATACATGTTTAGGAACCTCAAGCGCTCCCAGTAATTGAGGTGAATGTAACACAATTATAGCAAAAACAGTAGTATCATCATATTGTTTACAAAACTTTACACAAACAATATAAAAAATTAACCAAACCATACCATGGGTGGGGTTTGAACCCGCGGTAAGAGAGTCTCAAAACTCCAGACCGTCGTGTGGGTTCAAACCCCACCCATGGTATGGTTTGTTTGCAATGGTGTCATTACGATTTCGTGAGTCAGTAATATAAAAAATTGTTTATTACGATTGTTCTATAATAATATGTATAGAACTGCTGCAGCTTGTGAATTCTTTGAAACATGGGTGTATTCACAATGGTGTTTTACACTCCTCCTACATGAAACTAGTGTCTCTGCATTTTTGTGGGCATTTTGCAGTAGCGAAAGGCCCACAAAAATGCAGGCAGTGGTATGGGTAGTGATCACCAGGCCTCAGACGAGATGGCATGTGTTGGTAATTTCGTAGGTGCTGGTCTATTGCAAGTGTTGTTCCATGTTACAATGGAAGCTCAAATTTCGAACGTATCATTTATCGAACTTTTCGAAAATCAACCGCTTTTCTCGAACCAACTTTGTCCCTGTTATCGAACTCGCCCCTATTTTTGTGCTGCCGGGTACCGGACCTGTCCACCAGCCTGCTCTGTCCATGTCCCCGTGCAGGCGCCTTGAGCCAGTCTGGCTTTGTTGATTCTTAAGTGAACACAAACCTGCGCTCTAATTCAAGCATTTTATGATTAATTCATTGTGTTTAGTGCTTGTAGGACTATGAAATAAGCTACCATTGGCCCAAAGAAACCTGCTAGTGGTACCCCTGTGGTAAAGAGAGTGAGAAACACCATAGATGTCAAGAAGGAAATAATACAGAAGTATGAGAGTGGTGTGAAACTTGTTGAGCTTGCCAGGATGTATGGGAAAAACAAGTTGACCATTGCTTCTATCCTGGCAAAGAAAGAACAAATCAAGGAAGCTGATGTTGCAAAAGGTGTTAATATGATAACAAAAAAATTACCACAGACAATCGATTAGGTTGAGAAGTTGTTGCTGGTGTGGATCAAGGATAAAGAGATGGCAGGTGATAGTGTTTCAGAGACAAATATTTGTGAAAAGTTCAGTGACAAGACCATGTCCCATTTTAGGGAAATCTTAATGAGGCACCAGAAACAGAAGACTGTGAACAGTTATTTTGTGATTGGGTCCAGTGACTCTCAAGCTAGTCCTAGTGGCATTAAAAGACAGAGAAGGGAAGTAATCACAGAGAGGGCTTGATACCTAAAGTCCTTATGGAGAGGGATTCTCCTTCCAAACACTAACTCCAACTCCCTCTCTCCTCCTCCCTATCTTCCAGATGCCATCACCAATTTCAAAAAGGTAAGTAAAAAATGTTATTTTAATTTTATTGCAAATTTTTAAAAAAATTGAACCTTTTTTGTTTTGTGTTTTAAAAAAACTATATTAATTTTTTTTTTAAAATGTTTTATTTTTTTGTGGTGAATATTTTTGGGGTTTTTCGGGAAAACCTTGCACTCAAATGTGCCCATTATCAAAGGGTTGACATTTAATTGTAACTGATTTCCTTCCCCCATAAAGGGCTCTCAACTCATTGTATAAATTTGGCATGCTTTTGTCAAAACCAGACAAATATGGTAAGTGTGGACGTGGGCCCCAAAGTGCACTGCTGTGGATTCCTTTTTCAATTTCTTCAGATGCATGATAGAACTGAAAAATTGGCAAAGCTGTATCCCTTTCAAAAGGGGGTAGATTAAAAACTTGGGTTGTCATTTACAGTTTGAAACAAAATACGAAAAAAAATTTAAAATGAATTTTATTCTTAAGATTAGGGAGATTGACACAAGCAGCCTCTATCATCATTCCATTTGCAGAGGAGCCACATGTCTATGGGCATCCAAAAAAGATAAGTAGACTCTTTGGGTGACTACGCCCGGGGCCCGCCCCCCTTTTACAAAAATTTTCTTTCCCCCCCCCCAATGTCCCCCCCCTTCTTTTCCAGTGGACTTTTTGTCACACATTGCGTCCATTATGTACTGGGTGTGATCAAATAATGAAATTTTAAAACAATCATCAGAAGTGTTAAGAAATGGCTAAGTATTTTTTCCACAGTGGTATATTGCAGACCATTCTGGAGAAATACCCCCACTTTGCTAGCTGTAAATAAAACTTTCCACATGTGTGCTTTTTTGTGTGTGTGTGTGTGTGTGTGTGTGTGTGTGTTGTGTGTGTGTGTGTGGGTTTTTGTGTGTGGGTTGTTGTGAGGGTGTGTGTGTGTGTTCTCGTAGTAGTAACCAGTTCCAGTCCCGTAGAACCATTACCAGTAACCCTCCTCGAAAAGACCAAAAGTCCTCGCCTGATCACGGTCTTTCATATTTGGGTGAGCGACACTATTTCAAAAAGACCACTCACGGGGGGGGAGACGGGGGTAGTCGTTTTACAGTGTAACCAAGGGGATAGGGGAAAGGTTGCGGGCACTCTCCACATAACAGCAATTATCAGTAACAGCCTACGTGAGATTTCTAAACCCTAATCCACGTATCGAACTCCCACATGATAAATGGTGTGCACCGGGGGGTTGGGGCGTGGATTTAAAGTTTTTTTTGGGTAATTCAAAGGGGTTTTTGAAAGACCCCTTGTTAGCCCCCAGGGTCAAAGGTGAATTTTTCCCACCACCAACCCCCCCTCACCCAAAACCCTCTACCACCGCTTATTTCCCCACAACTTCAGCCTGCAAGCCTGTTGCAGCCGTTTTCAAGCTTCCGGCTTGTTCGTTGCAATTGCTTCAACTCCGAGGGGTTGACCCGGATTTTTTCAATTAAGCCAGTCAGTAAGCCAATTGTGGAAGTGAACGCCCAGCCTAAATCCAGCCTGTCTCCTGTCATCCAATGTCCCCGTGCTTTGTGCATCGTTACAGTCTTCCAGTCAGCCATTCCGTGGGGGTAAGCCAGTCAGCCAACCCAGCTTCTAACCCCGCTGAAGGAAATAAGCCACGCATAAGAAAAAAGCCAAAATTCCTCTGAATATTTTTTTTTTTGCTTTGTGCTCCCTGTTGGTCAAGATGGTTTTCCCTTCCTGTGGTTGGTGGGTTTTTCCACCTCTGGGTAGTGGGGGAGCGCGCCCCCAAGAGTCTTTCCCCCCCCACCTCTCTCCCACCACCCGGGGTGCGCGGCAGTACCCCAGCGAGAGTCACACCCACCACCACTCTAGACCACCACCACCAGCCATCCACTCATCTAACCTTGGTTGTTTGCACCCTTGTACCGGGTCCTAGTACTGTTTTGGCTCACATAATTGGTCAAGAGATTGTAGCTGGTGCCACCGATAAAGCCAGTTATGTGAGTTCGCCTAGAAAGCACATTTCTTTCACGACAACAGTGTGGGTGGAGAGGAAACACCACCCGCCCCCATCACCAGTAATCGCCGTCTACTACTCCAGACTCTAGTGATAATTTTCTGAGACATTTTTCTTGCATTTAAAGACATTTGTGTGTGTGAGATATTTATAGTAAATTGTTTTGTGTACTCTAAAACCTTGTGTTTTTTCAGTGTAAACGCAGTATTTTCTTGACTCAGTATTTTTTCCAATATTTTTCAGTGTTTTCACTTATCTTATATTTTTATTCTGTGTTTTTCTTTATGCTACTCCTGTCTGTAGTAAGTATTATTGTGTAGTGTACCAGTCAGTCACCCTGTGTGAAGTGATTCATTTTTTTTTATTGTATTGTCATTGTATTTCATGCAGTGATATTCACCCCAGTATACCACATTATCCATTTATTTCTATGTGTGTCTTTTTTTTTCGTATGCCAGCAGTGTCTCTTTTTTCCTCTAATTTTTTCGCAGACTGTGTACCATTATTTTTGCCAGCAAATTTTTGTCGTATCAGTCACAGCAAGATTTTGTTGTATCCACAGCAGGATTTTGTTGTAAGAATATATTATAGTGAAGTGTGCCACGCAACTGTAAGTGTTATATTACCTGTTTTGTACCTGTGTTTTAATATTTTTTCATATTTTTGTAATTTCTTGAACAAATTCACTCTTGATGTAATTTCAATTACTTTTAACGTAAAGTGTTTTTCTTACTCTGTTTGAGTAAATTGTTTTGTCTAATTTAAAATTAAGAGTTAAAGTGTTCAATCAGTTTATTTTTTTTTTGATCTTCATATTTTAATTCATTATTTTACCTGAGTTTTCCCAGTGACACTTTATTACTGCAGTGATTATTTCTACACTTTATTTTGTTGCACTTGTTCTGAAGTGAATTATTTTCTTTTATTGATATTTTTTATAAATTATATTTTAATTTTGTCTATGCATTCTTAGAAAATACTTAAATTTCCCAGTTAACAATTTAGTAATTTTATTTTACACTTTCACATTGATTTAAAATTTTAATTAATTAATTTCTTTATTAGCAAGAGTAAAGACAGCTCATTTTGCATTTAATTCAGTCTCCAGTACTATTTTTACTTGTATATTTCAATGTAAATATTTTTTTTTTGGTCAATAGTCCTTTAAATTGAGTTTTCCTTCCTCTTGCAGTGTATTTAGACATTATTCTGCAGAATTAGTTGTATATCTTTTCATTTCAATTCTAGAATTTTATATCATTTTTATTGTTCATTATTTTTGCCTTATGTCCTTGAGTAAGTTCCCTGAGATCATGTCCCAGTCACTTTTGAATGTTCACTTAGTGTATCATGCCAGTCAAAGTCAATATGAATCAGTCCACAGTACCAACATTCCCTTACTGTCTGAAAGACAATACCTAGCCCTTGAGCAATGTGTTTGTTCTCACAGCTTGTATCTGAGATTTGTTAAAGTGCTGCGAAATGTGAAGTTCAGATTAAGTTCCTATAGATCCGTGAATTACTTATTAACGTAGCCGAGCGGTCAGGCACTAGTAACTGTCACTCCTGTCTGGACTCCAGCCACAATATCATGCACGCAGGATAGTGCGACTATCCTTGCGATGGCGACTTGTTCAAGTATTCGTTCCTTCCCAGGGGACGCTTTGAGAAGAACTTTACTTGCAACGAGTTATGCCATCTCTTGCTGATGCCACAAGCCGTGCAGAAAGACGTTTCTGTGGCTAGTGTGCTCACTTGAGTGTTGTTGTTGTCCCTTGTGGTTTCAGTTTGTGATCCCATCCTAGTTGACAGTAATCAGTGCATTGTAAGAAGTTATTTCTCGAGTAACTTCCACGTTGTTAAAGTTTGTAAGTGTAGTTTCTTTATAGTTGATACCTCGTGTCACTGTGTGCGACTCAGAATATCAGTATTGTTCACCGTGTTCATTTTCTCCTGTGCTTGCAGTTTGAGATAGTAGATTCGTTCTCCCTTGCTCATATTGAGTGTTATAGCGTTAATTTTTCAACCGGGGGGAGTCATCCACTCCACCGAGTTTGTTCATTCCTCCAGTAAGAAAGAACCGATCCCTTGTGGTCTGGTGTGATTCGATTCCTGCTCCAGGAAGATCTTATTCTGACTGTGAAGCCACCAGCACCCATTAGTGACTTTCTCATGAACCAAGAATTACTGTATCGAACAGCCGAGTTGGGTACTCCTAGCAGAAGAGTATACCAGTTAGTAATTCCACAATCACTAGTGAATGTAGCCTTACAGCTAGTTCACGATGTACCAGGTGTTGCACACCCTGGTATGGATCGTTCAGTTAAAACAGCCAGATTGAAATACTTTTGGCCTCGTATGGCAACTGATATTTCTGAGTATAGTTAGGAAATGTAGTGTCTGCATGCAACATAAAGGCAATGCTAATGGTCCTAATCCAATCCAAGTGTATCCAACTACTAGCGAACCTTGGGAAAGAGTTGCGCTAGATTTGTTAACTAATTTCCAATGTTCCCTCCAAGGCAACAAACATCTGTGTGTTATGGTAGACCATTTCACCAGATATTGTGAGTTAGTTCCTATTGCAGATAAGACTGCCGAGACAGTAGCTAAAGCGTTTAAAGAACGCATTATCTGCAGGCATACCACTCCTAAGTCCCTAGTAACAGATAACGGAGGTGAATTCTGTAATGAAATTCTTGAAAATTTGTGTACCTTGTACAAGATCTCTAAATCCACCATTGTTCCTCATCATCCTGCCAGCAATGGGTAGCGGAACGAACCAATAAGAAAGTACTTTGATGTATTGAGAGCCACTATCAATCCCAATAGTGAAACTTGGGATGAAGTTATACCTGATGTGCAGTGTGCTATAAATTCTGCTTACAATGTTTCTATAGGTGACACTCCACATTATGCATTGTACGGTTGTAGATAAACGTTTGCCTTATGAGTTGTTATATTCTAATCCGAAACCAAATTACAACCCTGATGATTTCGTAGCAACTCGTACCAGCTTAGCTCAAAGGTTTTTTTAGAAGAATCCGTGAAACACTTCATAAATCAACAGCTGAATTTACAAGAGTCGCAAATACTCGAGTAAAGCCTTCCAAAATCAAAGTAGGTTCGAGAGTATGTTGACTAATTTTAACAAAACGTCTGCAATGCCAAAGCTTGATCAAGGTTTGTGGTCCTTATCGAGTAGTTGAACATATCACTGGTAATAAGTATAAGGTTAGAGAGATTAGTACCGGTCAGTATAAAGAATCGCATTTGGATCATATGAAGTTAGTATGTGATGATAATGATGTTCCAACCAGACTAATGTGACAGACTCTGACAATCCTCCTGATCCTGTACTCTCTTCTCTGATACTCAGTCAGATGATCAACCTGAATGTCGTTATTCCCTACGTACACGACAGGTATTGAGAAATCCTCAAGTATCACTTTGTAACTTCCAATTCAGATTTGCCTCAAATACAGCATGAGTTAGCCAATGCATACAGAGTTTGATCCTCCCAGAGATGACACCCATTCTGCATATGTCAATCACACCCTAGCAAGTTGGGGTTAAATGTAAATAACCTGTATAGATGAATAATTACAGTATAAATTATCAGTATTCAAGAATTTTTTTTTTGTGTTCATGTTCTCTCCGCATTCTGAGAGTTAACAGTCTAGATTTGCGTGCACCGAATCTGTCCTTTCTGTTAAACACTCTTCTTTGTATATATTCCTTCCTCAGAATCCGTAGATCACACGAATACAGATCGATCGATCAAAATTTTTTTTATCACTTGTAATCTCAATGTTGAGTTCGTTTGTTCATTTGTCGAGTTTTAAGTTGTACTATAGTATACCTTGTATGCATTACAGTTTCATTTACGTAAGCTTTCAATTCCAATGTTCTACTTATGTATCTATAATGTTTCATGTTGTGTACTTTGACATTGTATAGAATCAGCCCAAGCCGTATACCTGCCATCTCTAGTTTATTAGTTGTATGTCGGGACGACATACGTTAGCGTCGCCGAGCTCTCAGTAGTAGTAACCAGTTACCAGTCTGTAGTAACCAGTTACCAGTAACCGTCGTCGACTCAACGACCAACCGTCTCGCCTGAGTCACGGTCTTTCATATTGTGCTGAGCTGACACTATTTCAAAAAGACCTACTCACGGGGTGCTGGGCAGACGGCTAGTCAGTTTTACGAGTTGTAACCAAGGAGATAGGTAACGGCTGCGGGCACTTTCCACATAACAGCAATTATACGAGTAACAGCCTACGTGAGTATTTCTACCCTAATCCACGTATCGAACTCCCACATGATTGTGTGTGTGTGTGTGTGTGTGTGTGTGTGTGTGCGTGCGTGTGTGTGGGTGTGTGTGAGGGTGTGTGTGCGGGTGTGTGTGAGGGTGTGTGTGTGTGTGTGTGCATGTGTGTGTGTGTGTGTGCGTGTGTGGGTGTGTGTGTGCGTGTGTGGTGTGTGGTGTGCGTGTGTGGGTGGTGTGTGTGTGTGTGTGGGTGTGTGTGTGTGGGTGTGTGTGAGGGTGTGTGTGTGGGTTGTGTGTGGGGTGTGTGTGTTGTGGGTGTTGGTGTGTGTGTGTGTGGGTTGTGTGTGTGTGGGTGTGCGTCCTTGTGTGTAATGCATATATTTGTACGCTCGTGTGCACATGTCCGTGCGTGCGGCCCTCGTGTGTGTATGTGCGCGCGCGCACTAGTGTGGGTGTATGATCCACTTAATATTTGTATTCATAACTCATTACAATTGTGACCAGTGGTGGACGTATCAGTGGTTCATTACTTTGTAATTTGTTCATGACTGTAACCATGTATAGGAGTGAAGCTGATCATTACCTCTGTAACTTGCCATGATTAGTGACCAGATCTACCTGGAGTTCATTACCTTTGTAACTAGTTCAGCTATCATAACTTTGGGGTCCAGTCACTGGACCCATTATGTACCTTTGTAATCTTTTGACTACCGCCCACAGGATGGGTATGGGGTGCATAAAGATATTAAACTAAAGTGTGTGTGTGTGTGTGGTGTGTGTGTGTGTGTTGTGTGTGTGTGTGTGTGTGTGTGTGTTGTGTGTTGTTGTGTAGTGTGTGGTGTGGTGTGGTGACTCAACAATCAATATTTGCCACCAATAACTCATTACAGTTGTGACCGGGTGTGGAATGGTGAATTGCTCATTACTCTATAATTTGTTCATGATTGTAGCCAAAGTATAAACGTAAGTAACCATTCTACAGAATTCATTACCTTTGTAACTTGTGAGCTCATTACCTTTGTACCTAGTTCAGCTATCAAAACTTTGGGGGCCCAGTCCCTGGACCCATTACGTACCTCTGTAATCTGTAAATACCTTTGTAACTTGTCATGATTGTGACCAGACTTACCTGGAGTTCATTACCTTTGTAAATTGTGAGTTCATTACCTTTGTAAATTGTGAGTTCATTACCTTTGTAAATTCTGAGTTCATTACCTCTGTAACTTGCTCAGCTATCAAAACTTTGGAGTCCAGTCCCTGGACCAATTATGTACCTCTGTAATCTTTTGACTACCGCCCACAGGATGGGTATGGGGTGCATAATAAACATATTAAACTAACTAAACTGGAACAGATCAAATGTATTTCCATTATTTCTTATGGGAAATATTGATTCGCTTTTCAAGCTTTTCGAATTTAGAACTAGCTCCTGGAATAAATTAAGTTTGAAATTTGAGGTTCCACTGTACTTGAATATTATTTTTCTGATAACTGACAAACAAAATTCACCATATTTGGGTTTGTTGTTGGTCTTCAACTTATACATATTATAAGCATTCAGCATGGAAATGTTAAGAAGATGGAAAAAGAGTTTTATGTACCACTTACAACTCTTGCGAACACAATCAGCAAACCCAATCTGCCTGTCACATCTGTCCAATAACTGCATATTGAGGTTGTAATCCATCACAGCTGCAGGTTTTACAATGGGTTCATTGGTCTCTCTATTCTGTTTGCCACTGTCTACCATTTTGTGTTGGTGAACTGATGTCAACAGTGTGACATCACGTTTGTCATGCCACCAAAATGCCATGATGTCATTGGCAGCAAAATCCTGAGCTTCACCTCTGTGAGTGCCAGCATCGAACCTAGGCATATGCTTATGATTTCCACGCACTGTGTCACACACATCTGTCATGTTCACTCGCCAGAAATCACTGAGTAAAGGGCTTGTGTACTAGTTGTCAGTATAAAAAATATGCCCCTTACCAAGATATGGTTCCATCATTATCTAACCACATCACCAGAGATACCCAGTAACTTCCTGGTATCTTGCAATGTTTTACTGCCAGTGTACACAATTATATCCAAAACCAGACCACTTTTGCAACCACACAGTACAAACAACTTTATACCGAAGCGTTTCCTCTTGCTTGGTATGTACTGCTTGAATGACAGTCTGCCTTTGAATAAAATCAAAGACTCATCAATAACAAGCTTCCTGAAGGGATAAAAATACATACAACACTTTTGTTTCAGGTACATAAACACATTTCTGATCTTATATAACCTGTTGCTTCTGTCAGGCCTTGTTTTGTCTGAGAAGTGTAGCTGTAGCATATGTAACAGTAGCACAAATCTATTCACTGGTATAATGTCACCGAAAGCTGGGATTGAAGTCAGGCGGCCTGTCGACCAGTATGTGTTGACACTGCTTATACACATGTGGCATAAGCATTATTGTGGCAAAGAACAGATACATCTCTGCCACAGTTGTGTCCTTCCACTGGCGTAGGCGTGATCTTGGTGAAAGAATTGTGTTTGCCATGGTGTACTCAAAGTATATATTGCTTTCCCTGGCAATAATGTCCATCAGGGGTTCATTGAAGAATAACTGAAAGCATTCTTGTTCAGTAGCATTGTTCCCAAGTGTACAAGATGGCCATATTCCACTTTGTATTTCATCAAAGTGATGGGGATTGGGAACAAAATTGTCACCTTGCTGCCAATCCCAGATGCAGTCTGCTGGTGGATACTGGATATTTACAGGGTGTTGTTGTGGATGTTGTGGGAGTGTGGGATTGATTGAGGCTGGTTGTGGCTGTGCTGAGTTAGTATCATCGGTAGTAGCATGGCCCACTGCTCGTGCCACATGACTCATGCCACCACCACTGTCATCACCACCACTTGCTGCCCCACGCACATCGTTCATCCCCATTGTAACAATATCGTTATCTTCACTATCAGTTCATGGTGTAGGGCCACGGGATGTACTCCGAGATTTACTCCTTCCCATTGGAACAACATACGGCGCACTATCAGAACTCATGCTACATTGTATATACTGCCGCTTTACTGGAGAATATTCCCCCTCACTGTCACCACTAGAATTGCTTTCAATAGCTTTGAAATCACTATCACTATCACTTTCACTGCTCACATCTGAGTCTTGTACACAGGCAAATAGTTTCCTCTTTCGTCCTGGTACAGGTGAACGTGAATGAGAAGGCCCAGTACCAGAGGTGGAAGGTTGAGGGTCATCTAGATTTTCATCACTAATTACATTATTCTGGATGCTGCTTTCAGTCACACCCACTACAAAACCACGAAATTCACTTTCACTGGCACTTCCATCACTGTTAAAGCTATCACTTTGGAACAAAAGACCTCCAATCCACCAAGGAGTGAGGTACTTCTTACTGTGAGGCATAGTGAAAATGGACTACCAAGATGGCATTCCCACAATGCACCACTGAGTCCCCAATTTTTTCACAGGGTGCACACCCACCACTTAGGCCCATTCTCTCTCATGTAGGCCTACCAGCTATCTCCCAGTTGATTTTAAGTCGCTAGAATTTATGCATATAAATACGTCAAACATGGTGGCTCATAAGACGTAGATATACGACCGAAAGTCAAAGGGTTAAGCAGTAAAAACAACATAATACATCACAACAATGACCTACAATTAAATATTCACTTTTATTTTTGTAAGATGTGGAGGTTTAACCCTTTGAGGGTTGAGAAACCCTCTCCTAAACTTGTTCTCAGCGTCAAAATTTTTTTTGAGGAAAAAAAAAAAAATTATTTTTTCTTATGAAATGACATGTCGCGGGAGGTTCATAGGAGATATGATGGTTAGAGTTAAACACACTTGTTGGATGGTAACACATATATAGCAGAGTATGAAGAGGGAGCCCAACCTGCTGTGTGTTATCGCCTGCTTGGATAACGGTGAACTGAGAAGGATCCCAGGTGTGAAGGCCTCCCAGCAGCCTCACGTGTGTCACACAACTAGTCACTAGG
>NW_026466140.1:0-13366 GCF_026875155.1 Cherax quadricarinatus
GAGGCAGCGTCTAGCGGGTTCAAACTATGTTGACAAAATATTTTTTATTATTATAATAAAAGGGGGGAAGCGAAAACCCCTAGGATTTACAGCGCCCGGGGGGGGGGGATGTGGAAGGTTTTCAGGCTTAATTCGGGGAATGGAGCACAGTTCCAATAACCAAATCAGACCCCCTCCCAACACAAAAAACCTTCTTGGGGGGTGTTGACATAAAGTATTTGAAAATCCGGGGCTCATGGCTAGCGTTTTTTCAAATGTCTGACAATGGGAGGTTCGCCCCAGTTCCTTTGACCAAGACCTAAGAATTAATGAATATTTAAGGTAAAAACTTTTTTTGATTTTTGTGGGGGGAAAGTGGACCCAGTGACTTCTCCCTGACGTTGATAGGCTTCAAGCCTAACAATCTTAGTTTTATTTTTGCAAGGATATGAGCATAAAGGGTGGTGAAAGGCCCTTTGGAAACTTTGACTAGTTGTGTGGTCACACAGGATATTTCTTTCCCCTTGAGGTCACGAAGATCCAGCTACGCCAAACATATGCTTCTTTTTTCATTTCTCATAGCCCTAGGTCGTTACTCTTCGTTTTAATCATAGAAATTACATAATTCAATATAAAAGGGAATGAAAATACTATAATAGTAACTACGTTGTTTAAGTACATACAAAAACTAGCTTATAAACACGTGCGCTAAAGTTCCCATGTTAATAGAAACATTCTAAAAATCACCTGTACACTGTTTTTGGCGGGTGAAAATATTTTTAAATGTCTTAATTGTCATCCGTAATTTCTAAGGGGTTTTTCGACGGTCGTGTTTGTGGTGTGCATTGATATTAATAATATTTGGGCGTTAAATTAAACTAAGTCACGCCCCCGTAGTGCGGGCTTTGTTTGGCTGGTTCAGGGGTGCGGTTCTTGCAATCTTTTACCGATGTACCCCGACTTTTAAATTTCCCAGTTTTGCTTTTGGATTGCTTTTTTAGTGCTGACATTGTGAAAACGAAAATTAAAAGTTATTAAGTACTTAGTAAAATTATAATTAGAGATGAAACAGGAAATTTTTGGTTTTTAACTTTTTTAAGATTTGGGGGGAATTTTGAAAACTTGCGTCATTTTCTTGGGGTAATCAGGTTGTGGGGTGTAGGATTTCTAATATTTTTTAAAATTTTTAAAATTAGCAGCATATTTTGTAAACCGAAATTCATATATATGTATTTAAAGCGTTAGTACCAATCCTCAGGGGCTAGTGTATAAAAAAATTTAATTATACTCCTTGGCAACGCGGGAAATAAATTTCATGTAAGGAAAAACTAATTCGCGTTTAAGTTTGCTTTAAAATTTTTAAAGCAAATAATATCCATGCTATCATTAACTTTTCTAGTTACACATAAGTGGAAAAAAATTTTAAAGGGGTTTTTTGCCGGGACAATTTTTTTAAAAAAACCGGGGTAGTGTGAGACCACTGCGCACGTACGATGGTCTCCACACGATCAATACGGTTCCCTATATTTAAGTCGGTGAGGTACCCACCTTCTGGGGTTTAGTTTTCAGCTGGTTTGGAATCAACCTGCTCCGGGAAACTGTAAAAACCCAATTACATATCATTATTAGGTTTCACTTGAAACGTTGCTCCAGTGATCGCTGCCGTACAAAAAGTTTCTTAAAACTTTTTTTTATCGTTACCCTGGCTGAAAGGTTACTTGAATCCGTAATAAAGCATTTGAAAGATCTAGCAGGGGCATTTAATATAAAGTTTTTGAAGAACAGCAGAAGAAAAAAACTCAGCGGAGGCTAAGGCCCCCCTGTTGGGAAAAGGGAGGAGGCCAAAAAGAATGGTGCCCCTGCCCTTTGTTTTGAAAGGATGCGAAAAGATAGTGAAAAAGACAGTGAAAACCCGGCAGGTCAAAGCGGAAACCGAATGGTGATCAACCACCCCCCGGCCGACACCGGGTACGTCCCTTTAAGCTACGAGCTTCTCATATCTTTTAAAAAATTTTTTAAAACTGGAGCCCAGGGAATCAGCCAGGATTTATCTTTTTGTGAAATTTTTTTTTGATCAACAGTTTCAGAATTTATATTTTTTTGGGGAATGAAAAATGAACAAATAAGGAAGTGTGTTTTTAAGTAATGGGTATAACTTTATAATGTGTCCATTTTGGGATAATATTGAAAAATGTACCGGGTTTTAGGGGGGAATCTTCAGATAACCCGTATGTAATGGCGCCCCAATGACGATTTAAATGGGGCTTTTTGCTACTCATCAAATATTTTTTATAGCTTAAAAAAGAGAATGAAACTTGTTAACCTTGGACATATTTTTTGTGGAAGCGTTCCGCTCCCGGGCTTCATCAGCCCAACACAGTGATGAGAAGCTGGGATAAACATTCCCTCAGCGAGTCGTGGTTTAGTCCCTCAACAAGATTGATGGGCAAGAATCGACTCCAATTAGATTTTTCAAACTCCGTTTCTCTGTATTTGGGGTAAAACATGGCTGGCGAAAACGCTTCCATAATAAAGATACCCTGTGTTTCACAAGGCTCATTTCAAAACATCTTAAATATAAGTTCAACTTGCCGCTTTACTTTACCTTTTTTGGAGGTTTCAGGTAACGGGGCGAAAAGGTTTTATATTTGTTTGTTAGGGGCTCAGTTTTGTAGTGATGACCTAGAAACCCCCTAGGTATACATTTACTGCGATATATAATTTTAAGAGGTTGCCCCGGTAATTTGTGAGAAATGTTTCCAGATAGAAAGCTTCGTTTAAGGCGACATACAGTAACACCCACATTGGGAATCCATCCCCCTTGATTTTTTTAATGAAACTTCCTAAGAAAATTTTTAATAATACCCCGAGTTTGCTTTTTTTTTTTTTTTTGTTAGGGTCTTTGAGCTTCGGGGTTTTAAAATATTTGCTTCTTGGGAGGTTGAATCTATTTAAAAATTAAAGACGTTGACTCACCTGCTCTCCCAGTCTCATCTCAACCTCGGCTTTACTTAAGCTTTGCATTGTTCTGGATTGTCAATTATTTTATTTTTAAATTTTTTTAAAAAGCTAGTTGCGTTGTTTTATTGCAAAAATATTTTAGTTTATTGTTTGTTTGGGGAGCTAGTGAACCCCCTCATGTTTCCTGTAAAGGGGTGATGGGGGCTTTTTATTTTTTTTTCTTTTACTTCCACGGCTTGTTACAAAAAATTTAACCTTCTTCCCCTTTGCTCCTTTTTGTCCACTTCCCACAGTTCATTTAAATTTTATCATTTTTTGCACTTTCCCTTTGACTTTCTCTCTTTTCCCCAATCGCTATATTTTTTTTTTTTTCACCGTTTTCCATTTTCCCTGTTCAAAAATTTTAACATTAAAGAATTATGTTTTAAGAGATACAAACCCCTTTAAAATCAAAGAATGTTTGGCCACAAACAAAAACTTAAGAGTCGATTCCAGGGGGATAGGACATAGGGGCCCCTTTTTGAATTGCGGACCCCGCTCACAAAACAAAAAAATCTTTTAGTCTCAGTGCCTGTCAGTATTAAAACTCCGTTTTTTCCCGAAATAATCCCCTAGAAAGGTAGTCGACTTTGTTATTAAATCTAGGGAAACGGAGAGCAATCTAGCTAAGCTGGCTTAATAGGATAACCCCCCTTAAACCCCTTTGAGACGAAACTGCCCTTTGGGGTACCCCGTAAAGGGGGATGAAAAAGAGATGTGGCACCCAAGTGAAGTATGCCTGGGAGCTTAACCCTTAAAACTTAGATTATCCCTTTTAAATTAAACCCGTTAGGACCTGTTGTTTCTTGACGAACACAGCCACTGTAATATAGAAGATTTGTAAAAAAAAAGTGAATACCCAGTTGGTTAGAAAAGCAGGTGTTAAAAAGGGTTTTTAGAACGAAGACGATTTTTTGGATTAAAATTTTCGCTCATAGGTAGTGAAACGTCCTAATTTTTGTTTTTTCTAGAAACGTGTTTGATTACCATATTTTATCTTTTCTTTATTATTGTTACTATTACTAAAATATATTTGTTCATTTATGAAGAAGCACAACCCCCCCCCACAAGAGACATCGTTGGGAAATGGGAGGCGTCGGGTTTGATCCAAGGAAAGGGAAAAAAAATAGGCCCAGATCTTAGATCAAATCCCCTCCCAACATCAAGGCTGATCGCCTTTTAAAATAAATTCTTTCAAAGAGGGTTTTCAGGCGGTTTTGAGCAGACCAGCACAGCGGGTCTCAGGCGATTTTTTTTGAGCAGCCCAGCTGCTGGTTCAGGCGATGTTTTGAGCAGACCCAGCATAGCGGGTCTCAGGCGATGTTTTGAGAGCCCAAAGCTTTGGGGTTTTTTGGGGTATTTTCAGGCGATTTTGAGAGCCCAGCAGGAAAGTGTAAGATTTTTTTAAGCAGATGTGTCGATGTATGAAGAAAAAGTAGCAGGTAGCCGGGATGACTTGTGGAGTGAGAAGGCACTGACAACACACACCCCAAATTTCTCCCTAGGTTGGCGGAAGGGCGGGGAAAATTTAGTTTTCCTTTGATGTGGGAAATTTTTTCCTTTTACTGTTTTGAGAGTATCCGCGGAAAAAAACTGGGTTGAAGGATTTTGTCTCCCCGAGGGTACTAGGTAGTGTGTGGGTGGAAATGATAAAGAAAAAGCAGCAGTCAATCGCGTAAATTTTAGGAAGCTTTAAAAAGTAGTTTATCGGTCCCCCTATCTACGGTAGTGTGTGGGGGGCACTAATTATTTAAAAAAACTTTTCCCGGGAGGGGTTTTTTGGTTTAAAAATTTATTTAAAATTGTTTTTTTAACAACTGTATCAAACAAAGACGACTCTAAACAACAGCGTTTAAAAATCTTCTGTCTTGTGATAAGTTTGATTTTTTTTTCATCAAGGATACTGCATTATTATATTGTTAGTACGGTGGGCGTTTTATGTTCATTTTCTTCGTATTTTGTTACTGACAGATTATTGTTAATGACCCCCTGTAAAAATTAACCTTTTGTAATACTTATCCTGCATTTTATTTAGCAAAATATTTTGTCACTGGCCAAAAGTTCATTTTTTTTATTTTATTCAATCTATAAGTTATTGCTCAGTATCGGAAAGGGTTGGGGAAGAAAAATTGGAAAATTTTCGCAATTTCATTTACCAGGGAAATTTTATACTTCTGGCCAAACGAAATTTGCAATTTGCCATTTAAGTTGAAAGATTAATATTTTCGTCAGGAAAAAATAAATTAAAATATATTTTTTGGTGTGTCGAAGTTGATGCCCAGCTGGGGGGAAACCCGCCTCCCTGGGGTACACAGCCTCCGCTGGGGTACAACCAGCCCCCCGCTGAAAGTACCCCCGGGGTCCGCGGGGTACCCCAGCTAGGGTCAAGCCTCGCGGGGTACCCGCTAGGGGATTAATCCATGAAACAACAGCTTGTCCCCGTAGTGTCTTTTTTTTTATTTTTATTTTCCGTTGTAAGAGTTTTTTTTTTTTTATGGAGGACAACCTAACCCAACCGAAAACTTAGCTGAAAAGTATGCGAAAATTAAGTTTGCTTATGGGGGTTAAAAAAAGATGGTTTGTATCCAATGTAATAACTATTGTTTGTCACTCTTAAATTTTTAAAAAGGCACTGCAAATACTGGGACTTAAGTTTAAAAAATTTCGTTCCCCGGACCGTGTTGTTTAGTTTTGTACCCCTTGTAGTAACTTACCCGGTATTCATCATATTTTACTTTTTTTTTCATTGATGTTCTTTATTACATGTATATTTGCCCCCCAATTGTTTTTTTTTTTTTTAAAAGGCACAAAAAATAAAACCCGACGTAAGACAAAGAAATTTCTTGCCTGTATTCTATATTAATATTTGCCTGTGTGGTTTATGTTTCAGTGTTGTTGGGGGTGGGGTTGCAACATGCCTGCGAAGGTTTGATTTAAAAAAAAGAGCATTTTTTCCCTTTGGGCGAATTTTCATTTTCCGCCCGTCCCCCGGGCCCGGGATCAAGGGGTTTAGAAAGTTTTTTTATGGAAAAGTTTTCCTTAAAGTGCTGATACCCCTGTTTCGGTGTGTCCATTTTTTTATTTTTACCGTAGTTTTTTTTGTAGTAATAAATGATTAGGATATGCAAATTTTTTTTAAAAAATGAAAAAAAAAACCGTTTTGTCCTTTTATGGGTTTCATGTTAAGTTGGTCTAAAAAACTGGTGATTATATGTTTCAAGCTGGGTTTTTTTATCAAATTCGTTTAACCCGTTGTTATCATGAAGGCAAGACATAGTGCGTAGTGTTTGCAGTGAAACTAATGGAGAAATTGGTTCTTATCAAGAAATATAAAAAAGAAGTCTTGAGGTTTTTGCTTTAACTTTATAATTTTTTAGTTGGGCTCGTTTAGATTATGTGCTCAGTTTTAGTCTCCATATTATGGGTGGACATGAATGCACTCGAAAATGTACAGCGAAGGATGATGAACTTGATTCCTTGTATTAGAAACCTTTACGAAAATAAGCTGAAGGAATTTATTCCTTGTATTAGAAACTTGTCTACGAAATAAGCTAAAGGTTATTGAACTTGCACTCTTTGGAAAGGCACAGAATTAGGGAAGATATGATTGAGTGTACAAATGGAAATTAGGATTAAATAGAGATACTCAAGCGTGTTGAAAATATCTAACCAAGATAGGACTCGCAGCAATGGAATGAAGTTGGAGAATTTTAGATTTAGAAAGGTAATTGGGAAGTAGTGGAACGGCAGTAAAGTTGTAGATGAGTGGAACACACTTCCAGGTAGCGTGATTGAAGCAGAAAATTAACGTAGCTTTCAGTATACAGTAGGTGGGACGGGTGCATGTGTGTGTATTCACTGGACCTATAGGCTAGTAGCCTCTTGCAATATTTCTCATTCTTCTGCTATTGTCTTCGTTGCTGGTAAATAACAGACAAGACTATTATTATTATTATTATTATTATTATTATTATTATTATTATTATTATTACTATTATGGGAAAGCTCCAAACCCGTAAGGGTCATACAGCCAGATTTTATGTCCTCTTTTATGCGTTGTTTCGGGAGGTGTATTATTTCTCATTGTATATACAGTGAGAGTTTACTTTAAGGTAATAATTAATCTTCAAAATTTGTGGTTTACAAGTGAAATGCAGCCTTGACGACAGTCTTGCAGTCGCTAAACTTAAACCTAACAAATTAACTAACACTTAACTCATTGTCTCCTGTCAGAATTATTATAATAAATTCATTTTTAATCTATTTACACCGACAATTATATTTTCCATGCAGCCAACAAAGGAAATCGGAAGTTTGAGGAGTAAGTTTTCAAAGTTAATCAAATGTATTTTTGTAAATATGTGTAAATATTCATACCATGGTTGTACTGATATTTGTGCTGCTCGTTGAGGCTAGTAGCAACACGAGGAAAATTTAAATAGTCATTTTTCTCATAGCTGCTTAGTCCCGAATGTTACGATTATCATGGAGGAAAACTATGGCAGATCTATGAAAGTGTAGAGAACCTTTCTGGCACATATAAGTACCGTTCAAACATCTTAATTACTAGGAATGCTTGGAGTCACTCGGACCAGTACTCACTGGACGGTCAGGGGGGGCGAAGATACATTAGAATTACACCTGGGAAATCCCAGACGGACTGGTCCAAATCGGCACACATCAGTCATTCCCTACGATAAGCAAAAGATGGACAGATGGTGCAACACACCACCAGTGAAAAAAATAAAAAAAATAACAAAAAAAAAAAAAATGAAATAATAATAAAAAAGTGAAAAAATAGAGGCGCCATTAATACACAAAGAGAAAAAAATCAGTAAGGGGTCAAGGATGCCCAAAACTGTTCACTCAGCCTCCCACCAGGCTTAAGGGGACATTACCAAATAGCCCTCTGTCTGCCTTCAAACAGGGAGCAGGACAGGTACTAAAGCCTGTACCCATCGCCGGGCTGTGATCGTGTGTTGGGACTATGTGCAGCCAGCTAGTAACTGCCTGGTTGATCAGGCTCTGATCCACCGGCGTTGACCCTCAGAACACCCTCAAGGTAGACTCCAGGGATGGTAGTGATTTTTTTACTGCTGACCGAGACGTTGTGGTGAGAGTCCTGGGGTCCGATCTCCAGCCGCATAGTAGTGTTCTTTGCTTTAAAAACCACTTGTTTCCTTGGTTATACTGATTTTTTTATATATATTTATATTTATATAGATATATATATATATATATATATTTATAATATATAGATATATAGATATAGATATATATATATATATATATATATATATTATATATATATATATATTATATATATATATATATATATATATATATATATTTATATATATATAATATATATATATGAAATTGAAAATCCTTTATTTTTATCTTAATTGTGTTCATGTTTGTTTTCATTTGTGCAGGTAAGTTAACACTTCGTGTATAATATAGACACTTGAAATGTATACCGTACCTATATTTGTACATCTATAATTTTTTTATATATAGTCTCTGGGGGTATTCCGTGGATCAACGCCCCTGGTCTAGACCAGGCATCCGATGGCTTAGGGGCCTGAAACAACTGATTGTTTCTGCTGGCTGCACGTCGTCTAACGTTAGAGCCACATCCGGCTGATTCGGCATGGACTTTAGGTAACTGTACAGCTCCTCTTGAAGGTATTTTAGGAATTAAGAGTGTCCAGACAATAGCAGTGCTACAGACTAAATGCAGGTTCTTATTATCCTTCGTGTAGTGGATATGCTTTAACCCATGAAAGCAAGCAATCCTCACAGGTTACCCATGCTAAGACCACCCACTGCGCTCTGTTAACACCATGAGAAGGAATTAATGTTTAATGTCCGATCCATTGTAAACACCGCGCTGTTGTAAAACATTGTCGGAGAGATGAGGCCAGGCCCTAAACACAATTCTCTTATGTAAAACATGTTAGGTAAGCTCCTCCCTTGCAGGAAGTCACTCATATCATCTTATATGGTTTTATCTCATTTATTGCCATATTCTTTTTCACATTATTGAATATTTCACATTAGTTTCTCCCCAGTCTTATATTATTATGGCAGCACTCTTAGACCCTTGCTGGGTTAGCGCTTAGTTTGGATTATTAATAATTTTCTATGTTATATTATCTCTGCCCCTTCCCCCCCCCCCCCCCCCCCACCCCCCCCCCCCCCCCCATTCTCTCATTCGTCTCATATTATTTTCGCTCCGCCTGTTTTTTGTTTTCTCATTTTTTTTCTCATATGCTTTTTGGACTAATACGAATGGGTTTACAAATTAAAAAAAATTCCATTTTTGTTTTCACACGTTATGAGTTATTTTTTACCTCAGCTCAGTTCAGTTTGCGGGATAAAATCTTCAAGCCTTCTTTACATTAAGGTGACCCTCTTGGGCGCTACGCTCCTGCTGGTCCCCCCACTCAATTATATTTTGGTATTTTAAATGCAGATGCCTGTTGCTCCCACATATCTTCGGGCGTTCATGGTGGTGGTGGGTGTTTGTGTCGTCAGCAAACTGACAGTGTCTCCTGACACGGGTTATAATCAATAATGACTCGTTAAGATTAAGTGGTTAAACATCAGTTAAGTTTTTGCTCTATTTAAAAAAACAAACGATCACCACTTTGCAATGTATTCTATGATAATAATATTTTCACTGATTTAGTAACTTATTTGTAAACAAACACTGCCGATATTTTTTTTATAAATCCTTTTAGTTCCCTTTAATGTCTTGTCCTAACTGATGTTACGTAAAACAATTCTCGTGTCTGTTTTATTATTCTCTCTTGTGAGAGTATTCGTAGTTATATAATACACTTCTATTTTGACCATTAAGGGTAAATTTACCTTTTTTTTTTTATATACTCATATTTGTAGGTGTGTGTGTACTCCCCTAGTTGTGGTTGCTAGGGTCTAGTCGGCCCCTGGCCTCGAGGTGTGTGAGTGCGTGTGGGTGTGTGTGGAGGTGCGCTTGGGGGCATATTTCCGCGTTTATATGCACTATAGGAATAATTTATGATTCGATGGGGACAGATTACAATGAACTAAGGGATTCAGCGGTTGCCATATAGTGGTCTTTATTAATATGTCTTCTAAAACCTTCCATCCAGCCCATCGTATGTAAAATAATAAACCACCTCAGCAACCTCTCCTGTCTCCTAAACACTCCAGACTCACTTTAACACCTACACATCTTTAAATGAGTAATTTCTCAAGCGTATCAAAAACAGTTTGACAGCATACAAGAATCCGAATTTACCAAGAATATTCCCTGTCGAGAAGCCTTTTTGAGGGCGTAACATTCTCGTGTCAGTATACTCTGAGGCAGTTATTGTATTCGAAAGATTACATAAATATTCATGGAGAAAAAACTGCAAGGTTGGATAGTAACGACAAACTAACCTATTGCAACTGTTTTTGCCTTGGTTAAATCATCTTCATATTTGTATGATTAGGTCACTCCTTGATGACAGAGATACATAAAAGATCGTTAAACTTTACTATAGCGAGTTTTCGGCCATTGAGGGTTTCATGAAGTTTATAACGAAATTCTTCATGAGTGAAATCTGGGTTTTAATCAAGTCTTATGTTGTTTTCGCTTGTGTTTATTTATCTACGTGTAGCCCGTTATCTCTTCTGCCTGGCGCGACTCTTGCTGCTTCAACTTACTCTCCTCAACACTTTATCATTAAAGTGTACGATGAATCCCGATAGAGCGGAGGTGTTTTATGTTTGTGAGAGAAGTTGTTAATCTTGCCCGGGTTCTGTTCCATAAACGGGGATTACAAGGATTTTCCAACATGTTCAGAAATTAATTACGTAGCTTTTATAGAAATTTTCAGTTGATTTATTCTTTAGTTTAGATAAATTTTTCGAGTGTGCTTGAAAGAGATAGTTGATTGGCAAAGTCCGTTATGCATACTAAGGCGGTAGCGAAGCGCATTCCAACGTAGTTCTGTTATGCATTCGGTAGATAGTTGGTTTATTGCGTTTAAAAACCCATCATCTACAAGTGTGTCATTAAAACAGCATGTATTGGGTACACCAAAAGTCAAGGATACTTTAATTCTTATTTTTAGGGATTAAAATTAAGCAAAATGTAAACAAAAAACACATGGGTTTTCCAAATTTTTTAAAAATCTTGCTTTCATTATTTACCTTCCCATATTTAGCCTTTTTCAGGAAGCTCCCCTTTTCCTTTTTCCCAACCCTTTATTTTGCCTTTATGATCATTTTCCTTCCTTTGGGGTTTTGAGCATTTTATGTTTTTGTTTTAGCCTTTGTCGCCGGGGAACGGTTAAAGCCCTTTGATCTGTATTCCCTGGGAACCGGGGCGAGAAAGCAAAAAATATATACTTCGAAAAAAAAAAGAGGGATTATCCCAAAACCCTTGCACACGAAAATCACCCCCAACAAAACAAAAAAATTTCGGCAAAGATGCAAAAATTCATTCGGGAGAAGCAGGGGGGGCCACGAGTTTACTAAGAGACAACACAATAAGTGTCAGGGGCTCAAGACTGTTCAACTGCCTCCCAGCATACATAGGGGTATTACAAATAGACCCCTGGCTGTCTTCTAGAAGGCTTTGGACTGGCACCTAAAGTCAATACCTGATCAGCCGGCTGTGGTTCGTACGTCGGTTTACGTGCGGCCAGCAGTAACAGCCTGGTTGATCAGACCCTGATCCACCACGAGGCCTGGTCTCAGACCGGGTCACGGGGGCGTTGACCCCCGAAACCTTCTTCAGGTAAACCGTTCTCAAATTGTCTACGTTCTTCTCACCCTTGTGTATTCATTCGTGTGTGTGTGTGTGTGTGTGTGTGTGTGTGTGTGTGTGTGTTGTGTGTGTGTGTGTGTGTGTGTGTGTTATGCTGGAGGCAGGAACGCAGGTTCTTGACTCCTCTCAATTACACAAGAATTTTCTCACTAAATTCCTGGCCTCATTCTCCCTATTGATTTTCTTAAAACTGTGTAAGGAATCTTCCTCTACTACAACCTCATCAGGTCATTCCACTTCTAACCACCCTTACACTGAGGAGTAATTACGTATGTTCTTATAAATTCTTTACATTTTTACCTTCCACTGTCCCTACTTTTTAAACAGTGTGTTTTTCCTATCGTGTTTTACCTACCGTGTTCTTGTACGTCGTATTTATAGTTTCCTTGATCCTTCTCAACCATTCTCTAGTATAAACATATGCTTATTAGCTTTACATCATCTGCAAACAGTGATATACATAAGGCTGTTTCGCCAGGCGTGTCACATATACCAGGAACAGTCCCAGTCCGGGAAGGGATCCTAGTGGGACACCACTCGATACACTCGTCCAGTCCACTCTCCCAAACTAGATTCAAATGGCGTACTGCGAACTATAGTAAAAAAAAAATTCCTACTTCTCGACTGTCGCTGTCTACTTTTGAGAACATAAGAAAATAAGAAATAAGGAACACTGCAAAAGGCCTGCTGACCCATGCGGAGCAGGTCCATGTCCCCCCCCCCCCGGATTAGCCCAATGACCCACCCAGTCGGGTCACCCCTACTCAAGGAAGGAGCACGGCACCAGACCCAGCGGCACAAGCTAGCCAGGTCCAACTCACACCCACCCACACCCACTCATGTATTTATCTAACCTATTTTTAAAACTACACAACGTTTTAGCCTGAATAACTGTACTCGGGAGTTTGTTCCACTCATCCACAACTCTATTACCAAACCAGTGCTTTCCTATATCCTTCCTGAATCTGAATTTTTCCAACTTGAAACCATAGCTGCGAGTCCTGCCTTGGCTGGAAATTTTCAGCACGCTATTTACATCCCCTTTATTTATTCCTGTTTTCCATTTATACACCTCGATCATATCCACCCCAATTCTACGCCTTTCGAGAGAGTGCAGATTCCTTCTGACAACGAGATACCTTTTCTGTTCATCCTGCCTACCCTTGCAGTATGTGGGTTTAATATCAAATTTTTTCTTAAAGTCGGGCCTGGTCACAGACCGGGCCGTGGAGACGTTGATCCCCGAAACCCTCTCCAGTATACTGTCAAGGAATATGCAGTCCACCCCGTCTTCCCTACTTGATCTCTGTTACTCGGTCATAGAACTCGAGTACGTTTGTGAAACAGTATTACCTTCTTTAAGCCCGTGCTGGCTGTCATTTACAACACTTTACCTATACTTCTTTATCTTTTCCATTACCAAAGACAAGTGATTCCCACCCTTGTGGGAAACAGATTCCTGGGGCCTTCTGAATTATTCCAGGTGATCTGCCAAGCTTTGCAGAAGGTATTGCTCCCCTAGCCACGACTCATTCATGGTATCCTCAAGGCATCCCACCAAACTTGAGGGTTCCCCGGGTT
>NW_026466141.1:0-13615 GCF_026875155.1 Cherax quadricarinatus
TTTTTTTTTCCCCAGAACAATGGTTTTCTACAGCTTTGCTGAACATCTTGCCAAAAAACTTGGGACATTTAAGATATGCCTCACTGTTTTTCCCTCACTTTAATTCACTAAAAAACTCTTCCCCCCGGACTAGACTCATTTGCTGTGATTGCTAAAGGTAACTACATGGTCGAAACATCGTCAAGACGATTTCGAGTAACGCATTTGTCTTTTTTCATCAAAATAGTGTCTGTATTTCATGCCCATTACCTCCCACCACCCACACGACAGCACTATTACCACTAACACCACCAACGATTAAAAATTACATCCACTATCTTCAGCACAACTAATTTTACCACCACCATCATTACACCCAAGACAAAAAAATACCCGCTACCCCTTACCACTGTACAACTATCACCAACACCTTAACCACTAGCATCAGTACATCACAACGCCAAGAACAAAAACTTAGACAATTTTGAAAGACTCTTGCATTGAGGTTTTTTTAAAGACTTTAGCAGTGGAAATGAAACTCTGACCACGATATTAGACAACATTCAAAGTCAACATAAAAATGTTTGCTCTCTGAAAGAGTAAAATACAGGGACGAGGGGAGGGGTCATGTTTTAAACCACCTTCTGAGAAAAGGTTTGTTAAAAATACGAGACTGAAGAGAGAGAGAGAGGATGAGAATATGAGTAAAAGTGCATTAAAGTGGTTGAAGATGTACTGACGACGAAAAAGACACACAGCCCCTCACATAAAACACACAATTAAAATAAGCCTCAATTAGAAAATTGTTTCGCTTTTAGGTGTCGATGTCCCAATAAATCTTGCTCTGTTGAAAGATGTCTTATTAGAAAAGGTTCCTCAAACTCATTTTAAGACTCACCCTGTACAGTGAGGGTGACTGGGCGAGAAGCTTGGGTCTGTGTTGATCTGACACTCGTAACACCGGATCGTTAGTTAAGAGCTGCACCCCCCTCCAATGTGAAGGAAGAGGTTTCGTTTTTCCATCTCACCTGCTCGGGGAAAAACCAAAAAGCAGGGTTTTCAGACATCTGGGCTACACCAGTGAAACCTAGAGAAAGTAGGGAGGGAGCGTTGCTTTAGGAAGGTTGTCTTTTTGATTATAATAATAAAAATTTGGAAGTGTTTGATATTTATGTGGCTGGTTGAACTAAAGGGGGAGGAATAGCTGGTTGAACCAGTCAGTTACATGCCAACAAATTATGGGAAGAATAAACATAAGCGTTTCCCCCACTAATTGCTCAGTCAACCAAACTTAGAATTAATAAAGCCACTAGTATCAAAAAAAGTCAATTACAACAAAGCTTAACCGTGGTATGTGGTCTTATTCACACGATGCATTGTTGGTTTAAAACTCTGGCATACTTTACAACGTTAAGGAAGTTTATCAAGGGAAGAATCGTTGGCTAAAGGAAAAATTGTAGATTAGGAAAACGATTTGTTGGTATGATATGTGGTTTACGAGAAAGGGATGCTTAATTAAAAGATACGTAGTCCAGTTTTTGAATGTGCTGCTAGGTAAAAATTTGTTGAAATGACAGAATACTGGTACACAAAGGTGTGATGTAATGGAACATCACTGTAGTAACATACTACGTGGAACATTGTAAAATAAAGAGGAAATTCATAAACTGAACGGTGCATTGTTAAATAAAGAGCACATAAAAAGTACAGTACTGATATAGTGGACCACGGTATGAAAAATGGAGAACATTGTGAAATGTAACAATAGATTATGTCAGAGGAAAGTTTGCCTAAGGTGATTTCCAGGGATGACCTGACCTAGCTTTGACCTCGCATGCTCAAGAACAATTATAAATAATTTATTTGCAATGTATACAATGTATAGTTTTCAGTATAAATAAATCAGGAAATCATATTATTAAGTTGGGAGGAAAGGGGGGAGGAGGGAGGAAAAAAGAACGATTAACGAGTTCTCATATTGTCAATCTCGCTCCCTGTGACCAATGGATTTTCAAGGCCTGTATACAAGCACACGATAATTACGCACGATTCTCAATTAAAATTAATTAATTATCCAACGTGGATTACTTGTAGCAAACTTTTGTTAAACACACGCAGTTACTGCGGTTCTACAACCTCTACAAGTACAATTATAACACCAATTTACTGAGGTATCAGTAGCCTCTAGCAAGTACACTTACAACAGTTACTGAGGTATCACTAACTTCTACAAGCAAAGAAATAACACACCAATAACTGAAGTGGTCACGAGCCTGTCCTACACACATACCGCCATCACACAAACCAGTCTTTTATGCATACAAATCTTTTAAATCTATTAGATATAATTCTCTCTCTCTCTTTTTTTTTACACAGGTTTTTGACAAGTTAAGGATCCCTAGCCTTTATTGACATCTAATTACAGTAAGGCTTCCTAACTATTATTGGCAAACTAATAGCTGTTACCTACATCAGCTCATTTGAAAGCATTTTTTATGTTATGAACATACAAGTATGAACAGATGAAGTTGGAGCCACCTGTGGACCAGCATTTTCATTTGATCAACTGGACTTTATCTCGTTGACATCATTATGCGTAGGCGAATGTGTTCCATACTCTATCATCCTGGGTATGTATGACTCAGATGAGTTATGTTCTGAGAAGGGTACAGCCAAAGTGAAGTTTGCTGCTTTCTGCCCGTCTTGTGAGGCATAAAAGCTAGTTTCACGCTGTCCCTCGAAGTGGATCAAGTGTGGTATTTTGACAATATTGGCCTTGTACATAACAGTAAGGCCACCCACAACCTCCTATGTTGAAGGCTCTGGCTGAAATGACAGATCTATCCAGGATGGGTCCAGGCTAGAGATGAGAACTCTTGCTCAGTTCTCACTCTGACAAGCACCGCAATGAAAGGGGTGCAGGCAAACCAAGAAAGTGGAGCAAACTCAACGTGCTAGCTGTACTTGTGCCACTACCATCTTGCAACCCCTACTGTCAACAATGCGAGAATACTCTCTCTCTCTCTCTCTTCCCATCTCTCCCTCTCTCTCTCTCTCACTTGTCCTAAATTATTTGTATTAGATACTTGTATTATTGATTTAAAAAGTTGTATTTTTAATTTGTAAATGATTTCGGAAGGCCAAATATTAAAGTACAGATTTGTTTATAGATATTCAAGTTTAGGACACAATCATTTTCCCCATAAAAATTACAAATTAAATTGAATTAATTTTATTTCAGCAATTCATAATTAAGAGATGAGTGGAAAATATAATTTTTCTCAAGTCTTAGATTTATGTAATATTTATTATAATTATGAATTATTTTTTAATAGCAGACATAAAATTATTACAATAATCATGATTATGATTGTGGTGAAAAATGCAATGACGAAAATAAATGATAGTGATGGTCGCAGTGGTGGATGATGGCATGAGGGCGGTGCTAGTGATGGTGCTGATATTAGGAATGAGGTTGGTGGTGGTGCTTGATGATATTGGGTATAATAATGATAACTGTTGTTGCAGTGATGATGGTTGGGATGATGGTGTTGTGTGGTGATATTAGGAATAATGATGATTGGTGCTGGTATGATGGTTGGATGGTGGTGTGATGGTGCTGGGCATTGTGGAGTGAAATTAGGAATAATGATGATGGGGTGCTGGTGAGATGGTGCTGGTAGTGTGATACTAGGTAAAATGATGGTGCTGGTGATGATGGTGGGATAGTGGTGATGAGTGGTAGTGGTGGTGTGGGTGATTTGAATAAATGGTGGTGGCAGGTGCTGGACGGTTGTGATGGTGGTGATGTCAACAGAGCGAGCCTCTTGTAAAGGGGATTCCTTTACACAAAGAACTGACAGAGGTGGCTTGGGGGGACGGGGGGGGCCGGTTGGCGGGGGGGGGGAGAGGGGCGGGGGCGGGGGAGGGGCCTGCTGGGGGGGGGGGGGGAGTGGGGGGGATGGGGTGGGGGAATGGGGCAGTTTTGGGGGGAGGGATGGGGTATGGTGGGGACGTGGGGGGGGGGTGTGGTTTAGGGCAGGGGGGCGGGGGGGGGGGGGGGGGGGGGGGGGGGGGGGCATGGGGTGCGAGGGAGGCGACTAGGGGGGGGGGTGCGCAGGGGTGCACGATTGGGAGAAGGGGGTGGGAGGGGGGGGGTAGGTTTTGAGGTTTAGATCGGTGACGGGGTTGGGATGGGTGGAGAGGGGAGGTGTTGTGAGGAGAGTTGGGGGGAGGAAGGGTGTATAAGGGGGGGGTTGGGTGGGTGGGGGGGGGGGGATTGGTGTGAGAGGGGGGTGGGTTGGGGGGGGGTGGTTATGTAAAGGGGGAAGAGGTGGGTAATTAGGTTTAAGTATGTTAATATGTTATGGTTAGGGGGTGAGGGGGTAGGATGGGGTTTTTTTTTTGTTGTATTGGTTTATAGTTTTGATTTTAGATTGTTTGTAATGGGGTTTAATGTGAATGTTATGATATTTAAAGTGTTATAAATAATATTGTAATATATGTATTTTTATTAAAAATTAATGTGTGATGGATTAAACATGAATACAAATGCAAAGTGTTTACGGAGACTGTCACAGGTACATGGGGCAACAATGAATCATGCTTTAAGCTATCTACAGCATGGCGGCCACTGTTGTGGAATATCTATGCTGAGGGTACTGATTTACCGCTACTCTACTGTCTGATTTCAACATTTTTCCAAGGCAAGAGACTGATTACTTCATTCATTATCTCCCTCCTAATTATTTAATAGATGTTACAATTTACACATGAATGAATTCATCAGTTTTACGATCTAAATAAGCCTGCGTGTTGTCAAGTAGTGAAAAGCATGTGCTTGCTGTTTTCTGAAACGGTTAGACCCTGGATTTTCCATCACATCCGTTCAAGAGTTATTTATCGCGAATCTCACAGCAGTGACTCTGAAGGACATGAGGCCTGTGGGTGTCAGACTCGTCTATAAAAACTTGCATTTGTGTCACTCAGTGAAATGGCATGTCAACCTCTCTAAGTATATCACACACATAGACTTGTGGTGGGAATACAGACCTACTGCATTTAGGACAAGCTTTCCATGGGTTCCAATCATACCCATTTTTCTATGTTATAATCATAGTTCCATTGACATGTGGTATTCCAGCGATAAATTAGCGGATTGCAAGTTGACGCAGGTGATAGCAACGTTGGTTGAGGTAATTCAGCGAGGAGGCCTAGTGAATAGAGATACAAATCTTTCACCTTACTACTCACCCAAAAGGCTTCAGAATTCCATATATGTATTCCTCTCGAAAAGAGATTTCTCTCTCTTTTTTTTTTTTTTCCACTTCCAGCATGCTATAAACAGCGAGGAAATATTTTGTCTTTATGTCCTCGGTCTGACGACCTTTTTCCCCCTCCTCTCTCTACTTAGGCTTAAAATACCTTCCTAAAACCTTCAGATTCAATTTATACTTCTCTTAAATGCTATTTATATTACGTGACATAGATTGACGGTACATATGAATCTTTCCTTCAAAGTCACTTTCTCTGGCTATTTATCAGCTTTATCATAAAGGCCAGAGTTGTCAGATTCTTTATAGCGATTAAGAATAAATCACAACGACAAAGCACACACACACACACACACACACACATACACACACACAACACACACACACACACACACACACATATAAATATATATAAAATATATAAAATTATATATATATATATATATATATATATATATATATATATATATATATAATGTATAATGTCCAAATAGTAAAGCTTGCAATCTAGGCTAAATAGCAACCACTCCATCTTTCCTAACAAGAAATCGAAAAATTTGTGTATGCAATAAAATCGTAAAAATCATTCTAGAACCAACGAGAAAATATATTTCATAGTGTTAGTTTAGTATTAAATTATTGGTATGCGTAACTAGAATATATTTATTGATTAGTCAAAAATAAATTGAGCCATGTTATAAAGGTTATGTAAGGTTTTTCTAAGATTCTTTTGGTGCAAAAATACAAAATTTAACATTAAAATTAATGAAAATATGTATCCTTTAAGATATCAGAAAGACATGATTTTAGATAGTTTCTTGCTCATACTAAGTTGAAATAATGTGGGCAAACCTAATACGCTTTCTTTAAACCTACTATTTGATTACTCAACTTACTGAAATAAAGGAGCAGTACAATAACGTATGTGATGTCAGAGTACCATTTTATTGAAACTAATTACCAGATAAAATTGAGCAACTTCATTATTTCTTTGTAAATATAAGAAATGTAAATTGTATATTTTTTTAATAACAAAACGACAGTCTCCCACCGAGTCATGGTAACCAACGAAATTTGTGCAACCATTCAAATCATCATGCATTGTCGTCTGACGAGTCTCGAGCTGTTATGACTCGCCTCAGACAGCTCTAACACAGATGTATGGCTATTTTCCGTAATATGTACACTAACCCCAAATACATAATAGGAGATGCCGATAATGTTTAGAAACTACTGGAGATGAATGTCCCAATGTTTACAGTCGTCGTTAATATGACCTTAATTATGATAACAATTCTAATACGCAGTAGACGAGAGGAAAAGCTGTAAAAGAGGCTGAATACTAACTGTTTCCATTGCAAGCTCATGTCAGTTGGTGAACCAAGATCAGGTGTATTTACTCCTTCTGACAACCAACGTCAGGTCCTACTACACCTTCATATTGAATACAATCGTTATTCGACTTTTCGAGAAGTTCGTATGAAACAGAATTAGATACACCACCATCGTACTTGTTTCTCTGTGTAATATCAACGACAGTACCCATCTAAAAATAAATCAGTTTCGTACATATGAAGACACCAAATTCCAAATATTATACCCCAAAGGGTCATTGCTAAGATCACCCCAAAAAAAATCAAGCAGCATGGATTATTTTCCATTATGTACTTTTGTCCTCGCCCAGAACATAACCTAAAGCAACATCTATCAAATGCCTGTGAATATGGTCATCAGTGTTAAGAGATTCGCTAAAATGTACAACGGACGCGACCTTTACTTCTTAGAGAAAATAAATACATGATGTTTCCATATTTGACCTACAGTCCATATCGCCTGAGACAGATATTGACTAGCAGGTCAGATACCGTAGCGATGATCACTAGTAGCAGAGCGTTATAGTAGAAGACACACTGACAAAAAAATAAAAAGATGATGGCAATTTTTTGACTACAGGTAACTGTGAATACGAAAAGTTGAACTCTACAAGCACGGCAAGTCAGGATAATTACAAGATTAAACGAAAATTCCATATAACGCATGACCGCACCAGACTACAAAATTTGATAATGAAATTTCGCTGGCAGTATTTTTATACGTTAATTTTCTTGAACGGCCTTCCCAACTTAACTGTGTCCTGCAGTAACTCACGACACGTCCCATAGTTGGACCCAAAAATGTAGTAGTGCCTTACAAATCATAGGAGGACGTCTGCGCATTTCAACGTGGCATAGTCAATCCTATACGAGTATTGACCCTTAGCCCAGCTTTCTTGGCATGTTTTAGAAGCTACCTGTGTGGCATCAGGAGAACCTGCATTGAGGAAGTGAGAGACAGAAGAACGCGAGCTTACTGAAGCTATAAGATGCATAAAAGGAAACAAGCGGGATCTTTTTTATTAAAAGGTAAACCTAGAGATATAAAGACAAAGGCTGATACCAAATTCGAGTTGTCGTACTTGAACCTGTCGTCGGAGGTGAAGATGAGCTGATTGGCGGAGATGACGTGTAGATCCCGCTGCCTCATCCACGACACCTGTCACACAACCTCACCTCATTAGTCATGTCATCGGTGGCAAATACACAAAAAAAACTAATTGTTATATATATATATATATATATATAATATATATATATATATACACACACAATAAGATCACAGTAAACAGGTGATTTCAGAATATGCAAAACAACCATGTGAAACAATAAAGAAATCCAAGCGCTTTCGTGACTACTCACATTATCAAGGAACATTATCATTGTCATTGATAATGTGAGTAGTCACGAAAGCGCTTGGAATATTCTCTATTCTTTCACAGTGGTTGTTTTGCATTATATATATATATATATATATATATATATATATATATATATATATATATTTTATAATATATATATATATATATATATATATATATATATATATAATGCAAATCAACCATGGGGGAAGTAAAATGATAGCTCTAGGCCTTTCGTGTTGCAATCAACACACCTCAGGAACTTGAAATTTGCAGAAAAGAGAGAAGAGGATGTCCGAGTAAGTACGTTCCCAAAGGACTCTTCACATGGACGTGATTATTTTGCATCCTGTTATCCGCTTAGTTTGCGATATTTGCATAATGTATATATATAATTTTGTGTGTGTGTGTGGGGTTTTTTTTTAATAATAAGCTTTAAACTGACTCGGAGACAAAGGTACGAGAAATTTCTTTTTGATATTTTCATTTTTCGTCTAAGGTTTTTAGCAATTTCAAATTGTGAGAAAAATCCTTTTTAAATAATCGTGACTTGCTGGATAGCAAGTGCTCCATGTAGGTGAGCCCAGAGTTTGACTTGAAGTAGTATATATTTGGGTTGAGGTGTGCGCTTCTTGGAAACTTGCCAGTTGAACGGGGAAATGGATTCAAAATTATATTCAATGTTGGGGTAAACTTCTAAATGTTTAATAAAATTTAAGTGGGTATTAAGTTCCTATGAAAAGTTATTTTTAACTGGTGCTCGATTAACGTTGCTTCAAAACGTTTTCTATTTGTCTTAAATTTTGTGAATTTTCGGAAACCTTCCTAGGTGATAGTGTTTTTGCCAGATTCGATATGTTGAAGACTGCAGAGCTCGTGAGTCCTTACTGATCGTATGTCTTCTACCATACTGGTGATGGATTTGTTTGTAGATTTTTGAGAAGCAGTTTTTTTTAGAAAAAAGTAAGATAACATTTGTTTTCTTGGTTCCCCTTTGATAAAAGGGAATTACCCCTTTATATGGTGATCATGAAACAACATGTGTAACTCGAATTTTCTGTTACACAGTTTGAAAACAGTATTATATTTCAAATTTAATCACTTAACGTCACCAAGTTTTTATTTTAACTTCTCAAAATGATTTGGGAATTTCTTACATGACTAAACAGATCATTAAACTATTTTGCCTGATTTAATGCTATATTTGTTCTGTTTAATTTAATTCCAGGGTTTTCTTATATATCTTCATAACCCAAATAATCCAACTAAGAACATAATTAGTCCATTGATTCTGTTGGAAAATAATAAAAGAGGTTAGTAAGTATTTTTCAACTCTTTTGTAGGTAACGCTTTTTAAATTTTAAAAAACAATAGGAATCAAATGGACTAATTAAATAAACTGTGTTTAGATCACAATAATTACTCTTGATTATAAAAAAAATTTGCTAGGGTCCCTGTTTTTTGACTTTAATTTTTTTTTTAAAAAACAGTGCAATTATATTTAACTTTTGCCTTTGTTCACAACAACTGGAACCTTTTAATTGTAGCAATGATATCAAATTTGTGTTTGATGAGAAATTCATGTAAAAGTTGGTATGGTTATGAAAAATTCCCATACCCTAGTCGTTAATATTTTTTTACACCAAATATTGGCACTTAGAAATGTGCCCCATAATGCAAAATACCAGAGTAGAGATATAATGAATGATCTTCAGAAATGGATATTTTAAAAAATTTCATAATTGAATTAAATAGCCAATTTCCCAACCATAAGATTTAGTGTTGAGTTTGAATAAAAATAACCCATACCATTTCTAAGTGTTTGAATTTTTAAAAAAAGTGAAACGAGTTTAAACTCGAAAGATATCTGTCATGCATTAACAAGGTTAAGAATTCAGTGTTCTCTTCATGCTTGTAAGAGCTCTGTGCGCCTGGATCAAATAGTTCATAAATTATGAAATACACCTGGAGATATCTGACATAGCCTTCAACATACTTTAACCCAAAAAATTTTATTTCTTAAACTTTGAAATTGCCATAAATATCTTTTGCCCTTATTTATACTTTTCTAGTTTCACTGAAAAAGTGATAGAACACGTTCATATTGTTATATAGTTGTTTTTCCATAATTGTATAGATGTATCCATACAGTTATTCACAGCATCTGTGTGGAAAACACAGACACAGCAAGTAACTCAAAATAATAGGAGGAAACAAGTTGGTTTAATATTTGCCCGTTACCTGTATTGTTAATAACACAATAATTAACATTTAAAGAATCTATATGATATCCTGACAACATTTTGCGGAAAATATATAACGAAAAATTTATCTTAAATAGAATCCCAGAAATTTTTCCTAAAAGATACTCTTAAAGGGGAGTACTCATCATTTTTAGAAGAATCTTGAACAATGTTGTCTAGGCATATATATATTATATAATATATATATTTTATATATATATATATAAATATATATATTATATATAAATTTTTCCTTCTCCCACCAAGGCAGGGTGGCCCGAAAAAGAAAAATTTCATCATTCACTCCATCACTGTCTTGCCAGAGGCACCTTACACTACAGTTATAAAACTGCAACTTAAACCCTCCTTCAGAGTGCGGCATTGTACTTCCCATCTCCAGGACTCAAGTCCGGCCTGACGGTTTCCCGACCCCTTTATAAATGTTACCCTGCTCACACTCCCAACAGCAAGTAAGTCCTAAAAGCCATTTGTCTCCATTCGCTCCTTTCAACAACACACGAAATGCTTGCTGGAAGTCAAAGCCCCCACACAACAAAACTCCTTTACCCCCTCCCCCCAAACCCTTTTTCCTAGGGCGACCCCTAACTCCCGCCTTCCCTCCACTACAGATTTATAAACTCTCGAAGTCATTCTATTTGTCCGAGCCACCTCAATAACTTTTCCTCCTTTCTGTCTAACAGTTTTTGGTAATCCGGCACCACTCCTTTTTTTCCAAACTACGAATTCTCTGCATTATATTCACCCCCAAACATTGCCCTCAGACATCTCCACTGCCCCCAGCCTTCTCCTTGTTGCAACATTCCCCAACCATGTTTCCACCCATATAAGAGCGTTGGTAAAACTATACTCTCATAACATTTCCCCTCTTTGCTTCCAAGGACAAAGTTCTTTGTTCCACAGGCTCCTCAGTGCGCCACCACCTTTTCCCCTCATCAATTCTATGAATTTACTTCAAACTTTCATAGACCCATCTGCTGGGCCGTGCACTCCTAAATATGTAAATACATTCACCTCCTCCATACTCTCTCCCTATAATTGATATCCAATCTCTCGTCACCTATTTTTTTTGTTATCACCAAACCTTACTCTTTCTTATATTCACTTTTAATTTTCTTTTTTTAATGCCCTACCAAACTCATCCACCAACCTCTGCAACTTCTCTACAGAATCTCCCAAAAGCACAGTGTCATCAGCAAAGAGAAAACTGTGACAACTCCCACTTGTGTTAGATTCTATATCTTTTAACCCCACACCTCTTGCCAACCCCCTCGCATTCAATTCTCTTAAACCCCATCTGTAAATATATTGAACAACCATGGTGATATCACACAATCCTTGTCTAGGCTACATTACATACTCTAAACCCTAAGCATCACTATCCTCGTAAAAACTCTTCATTGCTTCAGTAAACCTACCTCTTATTCCTTTACTTTTGCACATCTGCCACCATTGCCCCCCAAACCCACCCTGTCATACACCTTTTCCAAATCCTTTGTGTCAAAAATTTTTTTACTCTTATGTACACACTGTTTATTTGGTTTACACACCCCTACCTTTTCCTAAACCTCCATGTTCATCTGCTATAATACTCTTAATTCTTTCAAAATAACTCTCCATACATTT
This sequence comes from Cherax quadricarinatus, assembly GCF_026875155.1. Classification (NCBI taxonomy): domain Eukaryota; kingdom Metazoa; phylum Arthropoda; class Malacostraca; order Decapoda; family Parastacidae; genus Cherax; species Cherax quadricarinatus. Next base: position 11,874 of record NW_026466141.1, read on the forward strand.
TACCAGGTATACTTGACTTATTTCCCCTTATTTTTTTTTTGCACTACATTTGTCCCATTTGCCTTTATCCCAAGGAATATGAAAGCTCTCTGCAATCCCTAGGTACCTTACCCTCTTCCATACATTTATTAAATAATAGCACCAACCACTCCAAAACTATATACCCACCTGCTTTTAACATTTATCCATCAATTCCACCCTTTCATTCTACCCACTGCCTCACGAAATCCCCCACACCACAACATGCTCTTCCTCACTTTTACAAGATGTTATTATTCCCTTTCCTATTCACGAAATCACAGCTTCCTTATCTTCAACATTTAACATTTTCCTCAAAATTTTTCCTCCATCTTCCTGATACCTCTAACTCCCCTTTTAATAACTCTCTTCCCATTTTTACTATCAAACCCAAACTCTTTCCCCTAGGTTTCCTCAACTTATTAATCTCACTCCAAAACTTTTTTATTTTGAAAAAGTTTTATTGGTAAACCTAACCCCACTCTCTCATTTGCTCTCTTTTTAATTTGCTCACCACTCTTTTAACCTCTTTTTTTTCTCTCCATATTTTCCCCCCTCCTTGCATCACTACAACTTTGTAAAAACCTTCATATGCTAACTTTTCTCTCTTACTACTCTCTTTACATCATTCCACCAATCCCCTCTTCTTCCCTCCCGCACCCACTTTCCTTTTAACCCAAACAAACTTCTGCTGAACACAACACTACATTCTTAAACCCTACCCCATACATCTTCAACCCGTTCCCTAGACTTTCCTACCCCAATCTATCCTCCAATATTTTGTTTTATTTTTCCCCTAACTGCCTCCTCCTATAGTTTATAAACCTTCACCCTCTCTTACTTGCTGCTTCTTTTTTTCTTGTATCCATCTAACTACTTATTACTGTATAAAAAATGCCTATATTGGGCCCCCCTTCCCTGTCATCCTTCCTTTTTTTTATCTGGCAATAGTTAGTCCAAACAAACTACTGTCATTACGCCACCACTGATTTTTCTATTTTATATTTATTTACCCCATTTTAAAAATTTTTTTTGTATGCAAAGTTTTAATCAAAGTGCCCACATTATCATTTACCCTGGCATCTCAAACTTCCAAACCCCACCCTCTCTAAACGTTTTCTCCTACTTCAGCATTTTGGTCCCTTACCACAATTACTCTCACTTGGTTTAAAAATTCCTACAACAACCCTTAATATCTCCCCAACTCTCCCCCTCTCTCTCTCTCCTTCTCTCTCTCTCTCTCTACTCTCTCTCTCCTCTAAAACCCCTCTCTTCTAAGGAGCATTATTAAGACCAATTTTTGCATCTGACCCTTCTTTTAATCAACATAATCCTTGAATTTATACATTTATATTCCTCTTCTCCTTCTATAACTGGTCCTTCAACATTATTGCTACCCCTTCCTTACCCCTAACTCTCTCGATACTCCTTACTTAATCCCATTTATTTCTCCCACTGAAACTTCAGCTTTGTTTTGCTTAGAGGTAGGACATCCAACTTCTTTTATTCATAAGATTTAAAAATCATCTTTTTCTTATCATCCGGACTACATCCACGAACATTCAAGCATCCCAATTTTATAAAGGGTTTTTCTTCTCTTTTTAGTATTTTCTCCCGGAAAGGGGTTTACTAGCCCATTGCTCCCGGCATTTTAGTCGCCTCATAAAGATACGCATGGCGTACGGAGGAAAAATTCTTTTCCCCTTTCCATGGAGAATAGAGGA
>NW_026466142.1:0-24874 GCF_026875155.1 Cherax quadricarinatus
ACAAGCAAACACCTTTAATCATATCATTAATTATACCAGACAGCAGACACACCTGTCAAACATCATCATTATTATTATACCAGACAGCAGACACACCTGTCAAACATCATCATCATTATTATACCAGACAGCAGACACACCTGTCAAACATCATCATTATTATTATACCAGACAGCAGACACACCTGTCAAACATCATCATTATTATTATACCAGACAGCAGACACACCTGTCAAACATCATCATTATTATTATACCAGACAGCAGACACACCTGTCAAACATCATCATTATTATTATTATACCAGACAGCAGACACACCTGTCAAACATCATCATTATTATTATACCAGACAGCAGACACACCTGTCAAACATCATCATCATTATTATACCAGACAGCAGACACACCTGTCAAACATCATCATTATTATTATACCAGACAGCAGACACACCTGTCAAACATCATCATTATTATTATACCAGACAGCAGACACACCTGTCAAACATCATCATCATTATTATACCAGACAGCAGACACACCTGTCAAACATCATCATTATTATTACCAGACAGCAGACACACCTGTCAAACATCATCATTATTATTATACCAGACAGCAGACACACCTGTCAAACATCATCATCATTATTATACCAGACAGCAGACACACCTGTCAAACATCATCATATTATATTAACCAGACAGCAGACACACCTGTCAAACATCATCATTATTATTATTATACCAGACAGCAGACACACCTGTCAAACATCATCATTATTATTATACCAGACAGCAGACACACCTGTCAAACATCATCATCATTATTATACCAGACAGCAGACACACCTGTCAAACATCATCATCATTATTATACCAGACAGCAGACACACCTGTCAAACATCATCATTATTATTATACCAGACAGCAGACACACCTGTCAAACATCATCATTATTATTATTATACCAGACAGCAGACACACCTGTCAAACATCATCATTATTATTATACCAGACAGCAGACACACCTGTCAAACATCATCATTATTATTATACCAGACAGCAGACACACCTGTCAAACATCATCATTATTAACTTATACCAGACAGCAGACACACCTGTCAAACATCATCATTATTAACATACCAGACAGCAGACACACCTGTCAAACATCATCATTATTATTATACCAGACAGCAGACACACCTGTCAAACATCATCATTATTAATATACCAGACAGCAGACACACCTGTCAAACATCATCATTATTATTATTATACCAGACAGCAGACACACCTGTCAAACATCATCATTATTATTTAACCAGACAGCAGACACACCTGTCAAACATCATCATTATTATTATTATACCAGACAGCAGACACACCTGTCAAACATCATCATTATTATTATATACCAGACAGCAGACACACCTGTCAAACATCATCATTATTATTATTATACCAGACAGCAGACACACCTGTCAAACATCATCATTATTATTATACCAGACAGCAGACACACCTGTCAAACATCATCATTATTAACATACCAGACAGCAGACACACCTGTCAAACATCATCATTATTATTATACCAGACAGCAGACACACCTGTCAAACATCATCATTATTATACCAGACAGCAGACACACCTGTCAAACATCATCATTATTATTATACCAGACAGCAGACACACCTGTCAAACATTATCGTCATTATTATACCAGACAGCAGACACACCTGCCAAACATTATCGTCATTATTATACCAGACAGCAGACACACCTGTCAAACATCATCATTATTAACATACCAGACAGGCAGACAGCACCCTGCAAACATTGTTATTTCGTCATTATTATACGAGACAGCAGACTACACCCTGTCAAAACATCATCATTATTAACATACCAGACAGTCAGTACACACCTGTCAAATATTAACGCTCATTAGTAAAACCAGACAAGACACACCTGTCAAACAATCATGCATTATTAACATACCAGTACAGGCAGACACTCCTGTCAAACATCATCAAGGGGGTTTTATTAACATACCAAGACAGCAGACACACCTGTCAAACATCATCATTATTATTATACCAGACAGCAACACACATGTCAAAACATCATCATTATTATAACCAGTCAGGTCAGAAGACACAACCTGTCAAAACATTATAATCATATTTATAAATAAGATACCAGACAGCGAGACGACACCTGTCAAACATCATCATTTATTACATACCAGACAGCAGACACAACACCTGTCAAGGCATTAATCATCATTATTATACCAGACAGCAGCCTACACCTGTCAAACATTATCATCATTATTATACCAGTACAGGGAGACACAATACCATCAAACAACATCATTATTAACATACCCAGATCAGCAGTTTACACACCTGTCAACATCATCATTATTATAACGCAGTCCCACAATGCAGACTACACCAGTAAAACATCGACATATCATCATACCGAAACAGGCCAGAACACACTGTCAAGGGGCGGGCGCGACGTCATTATTATCCATACCAGACAGCAGTACAACCTGTCAAAGATCGTCATTATTGTCATACCAGACAGCAGACCACCCCCTGGGCAAACATTCTCTATAATTTACATACCAGACTGGGACAGTACACACCTGTCAAATAACATCATCATATTAACATACCAGAAGACAGGCAGACACACCTGTCAAATCATCATCATTATTATCATACCAGACAGGCAGTACACACCAGTTCAAACATCGTCATTATTAATCAACCAGACAGCAGTAGACACAACCTGACAAAACCTCATACTTTATAACATACCTACAGGGCAGGACCAACTGCGGACCTGTCAAACCTCATCATTATGTATCATACCAGACAGGCAGACACACCTGACAAAAACATCATCATTATTAACATACCATACAGGCAGATCACACCTGTCAAATGGCAAGCATTATCATCATTATTATACATACCAGACAGCAGACACCACCTGTCAAACATCATCATTATTAATATGCCAGACAGCAGACACACCTGTCAAACATCATCATTATTATCATACCAGACAGCAGACACACCTGACAAACATCATCATTATTATCATACCAGACAGCAGACACACCTGTCAAACATCATCATTATTAAATATACGCTAGACAGCAGACACACACTGTCAACACAATCATCATCATTATTATACCAGAATCACAGCAGTACACACCTGTCAAACATCATATTATTATTATACCAGAACAGCAGACACACACCTGTCAAACATCATCATCATTATTATACCAGACAGCAGACACACCTGTCAAACATCATCATTATTATTATACCAGACAGCAGACACACCTGTCAAACATCATCATTATTATTATAGTAATACCAGACAACCAGACACACCTGTCAAACATCATCTAATATTATTGAACGCAGACAACCAGACACACCTGTCAAACATCAACATTAATATTAACCAGACATCAGACACAACCTGCAAACATCACATTATTAATTATATGCGAGAACAACAGAGACAACACCTGTCAAAACAACATCATTATTTATATAAACTCAGTACAGCGCAGACACACCTGTCGTAACATCATCATTATATTATACGCAGACAGCAGACACACCAGTCAAACATCAACATTATTATTATTCCAGACAGGCAACACACCCCGTCAAACATTATATCATTATTATTATAACCAGACAGCAGACACACCTGTCAAACATCATCATTATTATAATAGGCCAAGAGGGCAACACACACCTGTCCAAACTCATCATTTCATGTATTAAACCAGACTAGCAGACACACCTGTCAAACATCATCATCAATATTATACGCAGAGAGGCAGACACACACTGTCTCCAAACATCATCATCAATTATTAGACGCAGACAGCAGACACAAACCCACCTTTCACAAACATCATCATTATTATTATACATACAGCAGACACACCTGTCAACATCATCATCATTATTATACCATTTAGCAGACACACCAGTCAAACATCATCATTATTAAATTTTTTATTATAAAACCAGAGCAGCCAGACACACCAGTCAAACATCATCATCAATATTATACCAACAGCAGTACACAGCCTGTCAAACATCATCATCGATTATTATATATAACGTCAACAGGCAAGACACAACACCTGTCAAACATCATCATCATTATTATACCAGACGCAGACACACCTGCAAACATCATCATTATTATTGGACCAAGACAGCATGAGACACCTGACTAAACATACATCATCATTATTAATACCAGACAGCAGAACAACCCTGTCAAACAATCAATCATTATTATAATACCAGACAGCAGACACACCTGTCAAAACATCACATTATTATACCAGACCGCAGACACAGATACACCTGTCAAACATCATCATTATTATAATACCAGACAGCAGACATACCTGCAAACATCATCATTATTAAACATACCAGACAGCAAGAACCACACCTGGTCAAACTCATCCATCATTATTATACCAGACAGCAACACACCCTGTCAAACATCATCATTATTATTATACCAGACAGAAGAACAACCTGTGAAACATCATCATCATTATTTTATACCAACAAGCAGACACACCTTTCAAACATCATCATTAATTAACATACACACAAGCCGACACACCTGTCAAACGTCATCATTTTTTTTATAATTATACCAGACAGTTAGACACACTGTCAAACATTATCATTATTATTATACCAACAGCAATACACACCTGTCAAAAGCATCACATATTAATTATACCAGCAGCAACGCACCTGTCAAAACTCATCATCAATTATTATACCAACAGCAAGACTACAAACACACCTGTCCAAACAATCATCAATCATTATTATACCAGACAGCAGACACACCTGGCAAACATCGATCATTCATGTTATTCAATTAATATTTATTTTAGTTTTTTTATATTGTTTATTTATAACCAGACAGCAGACACACCTTCAAACATCAAATGATTATTATTAATTATACCAGACAGCAGACACACATGTCAAACATCAAATCATTCAATTTTTTTTTATGATACCAGTGAGCGGGTTGCAGACACAACCTGTCATAATAGATCATTAATTATTAAACCACACGAAAGCAGACACACCTGTCAAACATCATCATCAATTAATAATAGCCAGACAGCAAGAACACACCTGTCAAACATCATGATCATTATTATACCAGGACAGCAAGACACATACATGTCAAACATCATCATTATTATTAATTCCAGACAGCAGACACACCTGTCAAAACATCATCAATTATTATTTATACCAGACAGCAAACACACGTCAAACATCACCTTTATTATTATACCAACAGCAGTACACGACCTGTCAAACAATCATCATTTTATTAATATACTCAAAGACAGCAGACACACCTGTCAAACTTCAATCACATTATTATACCAACAGCAGAACACACCTGTCAAACATCACATCATTATTATACCAACGAAGCAAGACTCACCTGGTCAAACATTAACATTAATTAAACATACCAGAAGAGACACACCTGTCAACATCATCATTATTATTATAATACCAGACAGCAACACAACCTGTCAAACATCATCATTAATTGTATTTATACCAGACGAGCAGAGACAACCACCTGTCAAACAACATCATTATTAATTATTATACCAACAGCAACAACAACCCTGTCAAACATCATCATTATTATTATTATACCAGACAGCAACCACACCTGCAAACAAAACATCATCATATTATACCAGACCAGCAGACAACACCCTGTCAAACATCATCCATCATTATTATAAACCAACAGCAAGACACCACCTGTCAAAAACATCATCATTATTAACATACCGACAGCAGACACACCTGTCACCATCATCATTATTATACATACAGCAGACAACACCTGTCAAACATCATCAAATTATTTATACCAGACACAGACACACCATGTCAAACATCATCATTATTTTACCAGACCGCAGACACCGACACGTGTCAAACACATCATTATAATACCAGACAGCAGACACACTTGTCCAAACATTATCATCATTATTATTATAACCAGACAGCAGACACAACCTGTCAAACATCATCATTATCACAATTCTGCAAACCAGACAGCAGACACCCTGCCAAACACCATTATTATAAAAATACCAGACAGCAGACACACCTGTCAAACATCATCAATTTATTATACCAGACAGCAGACACACCTGTCAAACATCATCATTATTATTATACCAGACAGCAGCACACCTATCCATATCACAGCAATCATTATCGGTCATTATTATCCAGACAGCAGACACAGGACACCTGGTCCAAACCTCATCATTTATTATACCAAGCAACACAACAACACCTGTCCAAACATTATCACCATTATTATTATACCAGACAGCAGACAACACCCTTTCAAACCTCATATTATTATACCAGAGACAGCAGACACACCTGCAACATCATATTTATTATAACAGACAGAGCAGACACACCTGTCAAACATCATCATTATTATTATACCAGACAGCAGACACACCTGTCAAACATTATCGTCATTATTATACCAGACAGCAGACACACCTGCCTAAACCCATTACGGTCATTATAAAACCAACAGCAGACATCACCTGTCAAACCTCATCATTATTAACATACCAGACAGCAGACACACCTGTCAAACATTCATCGTCATTATTATACCAGACAGCAGACACACCTGTCAAACATCATCATTATTAACATACCAGACAGCAGACACACCTGTCAAATATTATCGCCATTATTATACCAGACAAGACACACCTGTCAAACATCATCATTATTAACATACCAGACAGCAGACACACCTGTCAAACATCATCATTATTAACATACCAGACAGCAGACACACCTGTCAAACATCATCATTATTATTATACCAGACAGCAGACACACATGTCAAACATCATCATTATTATACCAGTCAGCAGAAGACACACCTGTCAAAACCAATAAATCATTAATTATACCGACAGCAGACACACCTCAAACCATCACATAATTAACATACCAGACAGCAACAACACCTGTCAAGCATTAATTCAATCAATCATTAATATACCAGACATAGCAGACAACACCTGTCAAACATTATCATCATTTTATACCAGAACAGCAGACACACCTGTCAAACATCATCATATTATCATACCAGAACAAGACACACCTGTCAAACAACATCATTATTTAATACCAAGTCAGCAGACAACCCAGTAAAACCATCGTCAAATCATCATTCCAGACCAGAATACACACCCTGTCCAAACATCGTCCATTATTATCATACCAGACAGCAACACACCTTCCAAAGATCGGTCATTATTGTTCATAACAGACAGCATGACACACCTGGCAAACATCATCATTATTAACATCCAGACAGCAACACACCTGGTCAAACTCATCATTATTAACATTCCAGACAGCAGACACACCTGTCAAACACAACCTTATTATCATAACCAACAGCAGACAGACATACCTGTCAAACATCGTCATTATTAATCATACCATACAGCAAGTACCACCTGACATACATTCATCATTATTAACATAACCAGACAGCAGACACACCTGTCAAACATCATCATTATTATCATACCAGACAGCAGACACACCTGACAAACATCATCATTATTAACTATACCAGACACAGAACACACCTGTCAAGCATTAAACATCATTATAATCAATACCAGACAGCAGACAAAGCCTGTCAAAACATCATCCTTAATTATACAAGACAGCAGACACACCGTCAACATCATCATTATTATTATACCAGACAGCAGACACACCTGTCAAACGATCAACATTATTTAAATATACCAACAACAGACAAACCTGGTCAAACTTCATCATTATTATTATACCAGACAGACAAATAGACACACCTGTCAAACACATCACATCATTACTTATACCAGTAACAGCAACACAGCCTGTCAAACATCATCAAAATAATTATACCAGACAGCAGACACACCTGTCAAACATCATCATCATTATTATACCAGACAGCAGACACAGCCTGTCAAACAATCATCATTAATTAATACCGACAGCAGACACACCCTGTCAAACAAATCAGCATTATTATTATACCAGAACCCCAGCACACCAGTCAAACATCATCATTATTATTAATAACCAACACAGACACACCTGTCAAACAACATCATTATTAATTATAGCCAGACAGTACAGTACACACCTGTTCAAACATCATCATTAATTATTATATCAGAACAACAGACACAAGCCTGTCAAACATCATCATTATTATTATACCAGAACAGCAGACAACCTGTCAAACATCATCATTATAATTATACCATACAGCAACACCACCTGTCAAACATCATCATTTTATTATACCAGCAGCACAGACACACCTGGTCAAACAATCCAAATTATTATTAAAAACCAGACAGCAGACACAACACCTGTCAAACATCATCAATTATTATTATAACCAGACAGCAGACCAAACACTGTCCAAAAAATCATCATTATATATACCAGACAGCAGACACACCTGCAAACATCATCATCATTATTATACCAGAGAGCAAACACACCTGTCCAACAATCATCATCAATCATTCTTTATTATACAAGTGACAGCAGACTACACCTGTCAATCACATCATTATATACACCAGACAGCAGACACACCTGTAACATCAACATCATATTATAACAGAGTAGCAGACACACGCTGTCACACTCATCATATATTATACCCAACAGCAACACACTGTCAAACATCATCATCATTATTATACCACAGACAGCAACAACACCTGTCCAACATCCTCATCATTATTATACCATAACAGCAGACACACCAGTCAAACCAATCATCATCATTATGATACAGAAAGCAGACCACACCTGTCAACATCATCATTATTATTATACCAGAACAGCAGAGACCACCTGTCTAACATCATCAATCATAATTATACCAATACCAGACAGCAGACACACCTGTCAAACATCAATCATTATTATTATACCAGACAGCAGAACACACCTGTCCAAACATCATCAATCATTCAATTATACCAACAGCAGAGACACAAAAAACAACCTGTTCAAACATCATCATTATTATTATACCATACAGCAGACAACACCTGGTCAAACATCATCATTATTAACATACAGACAGCAGACACACCTATCACAACCTCATCAATCATTACTAATAAGCCGAGACAGCAGACACACCTGTCCAAACATCACATTATTATTATACCAGACGCAGACCACACCTGTCAAACATCTCACATTATTATACCAGTATACAGCAGACACAACCTAGGACAAACTACATCATTATTAACATACCAGACAGCAACACACCTGTCAAACTTCCATCATCATTATTATTACCCAGACAGCAGACACACCTGTCAAACAATCATCATTATTATTATACCAGACAGCAGACAAAACCTGTCAAACAACATCAAATTTATTTAATTATACCAGAGAGCAGACACACCTGTCAAACCATCATTCATTATTGTTATAACCAGACAAGGAGACACACCTGTCAAACATCATCATCCAATTATTATAACCTAGATACAGCAGACACACCTGTCAAACATCATCATTATTATTATACCAGACAGCAGACACACCTGTCAAACGTCATCATCATTATTATACCAGACAGCAGACACACCTGTCAAACATCATCATTATTATTATACCAGACAGCAGAGACACTGTCAAACAATCATCCATCATTATTATTACCAACAGCAGAACGACACCTGTCAAACATCATCAATTAAATTATTATATCGAGACAAACGACAACACCTGCAAACAACATCATATTATTATACCAACAGCAGCACACCTTCAAACTCATCATTATTATATTCCAGAACCAGCAGACACACCTGTCAAACATCATCATATTATTATAAACCAGACAGCAAGACAAACACCTGTCCAAACATTATCATTATTATTATACCAGAACAGCAGACACACCTGTCAAACACATCAATAATTATTTATACCAGACAGCAAGACACACTCTTTCAACAACATCATCAATTATTATACAGACAGCAGACACACCTGTCAAAACATCAATCATCATTATTATACCAGAGAGGCAGACACGACCTGTCAAACATCAACAACATTATTTAATACGCAGACAGCAATTACACACCTGTCAAACATCATCATTATTATTATACCAGACAGCATACACACCTGTCAAACATCATCATCATTATTATACCAGAGAGCAGACACACCTGTCAAACATCATCATTTAATTAATACCTAGAACAGCAGAAGCAACACAACCTGTCAAAACATCAACATCAATATTAACCAGACAGCAGACAACACCTGTCAAACAATCATCAACATTATTATACCAACAGCAGACACAACCTGTCAAACCATCATCATCATTATAAAACTCAAACAGCAGACCACAGTCAAACATCCATCATTAATTATAACACATACTGCAAGCAGTAGACACCTGTCTAACATAACATCATTATTATACCAACAGCAGACACACCTGTCCAAACATCATCATTATTATTATACCGACAGCAGGAACACACTGATCAAACATCATCATCATTAATTATACCAGTACATGCAGACATACACCTGTCAAACATCATCATTTATTATTATACCAAGACAGCAGACACCAACTGTCCAATCATCATCATTATTAACATACCAGACAGCAGCACACCTGTCAAAAACATCATCATCATTATTAATAACCAGATCAGCAACACACCTGTCAAACATCGATCATTATTATTATACCAGACAGCAGACACACCATCAAACATCATCATCATTTTATTATACCAGACAGCAAGACAACACCTGTCAAACATCATCCATTATTAACATACCAACAGCTAGACACACTGACAAACTTCATCATCATTATAATACCCAGACAGCAACAACACCTGTCAAACATCATCATATTATAATACCAGCCAGCAACAACCTGTCAAACCTCATCATCATTATAACCAGAAAGCGACACACCATGTCCAACATCAACATTATTGTTATACCAGACAGGAGACACACCAGTCAAACATCATCATCATTATTATACCAGACAGCAGACACACCTGTCAAACACATCATTATAATTATACCAGTTACAGCAGACCACCTGTCAAACATCATCATCATTATTATAGCCAGACAGCACAGCCAGACACACCTGTCAAACATCAGCATTATTATTATACCAGACAGCAGTAGAACACCTGTCCTAACATCATCATTCATTATTATACCAGACAGCAGACACACCAGTCAAACATCAACATTAAATTTATATATACCAGACAGCAGACACACCTGTCAAACATGATCATCATTATTATACCAGACAGCAGACACACCTGTCAAACATCATCATTATTATTATACCAGACAGCAGACACACCTTGTCAAACATCACATTATATTATTTACCATACAACAGACACACCCTGTCCAAACATCATCATCAATTATTTTATCCAGACAGCAACACACCTGTCAAACATCATCATCATTATTATACCAGACAGCAGTACACACCCTGACAAACATCATCATCATTATTACAACCAAGACAGCAGACACACGTGTATCAAACATCATCCATTATTATTATACCAACAGCAGACACACCTTTCAAACATCACATTATTATTATACCACAGACAGCAGACACACCTGTCAAACCATCATCTTATTAATTTATACACCGTACAGCAGACACACCTGTCCAAACATCTATCATTATTTATTATACCAGTAACAGCCAGAGACACACCTTGTCAAACATCATCATCATTAAGTATACCAGAAACAGCAGACACACTGTCAAACACATCAATATTAACATACCAGAACACAGAACACACCTGTCCAAACATCAACATCAGTATTTTACACCCAGGCAGCAAGACACACCTGTCAAACATCATCATTATTAACATACCAATACAGCAGGACACACCGTACAAACCATCATCATTATTAACATACCAACAAGCAGAACACACATGTCAAACATCATGCATTAATAACATACCAGACTGCAGACAACACCTGTCAAACATCATCATCATTATTATACCAGACACAGACACACCTGTCAATACATCATCCATAATTATTATACCAGACAGCAGAACACACTCTGTCAAACAACATCATCATTAATATACCAGAAACAAGCAGACACACCTGTCAAACACATTAATTAACATACCAGACAGCAGACACACCTTCAACATCATGAATATATTAACATAACCAGACAGCAGACACACCTGTCAAACATCATATTATTAACATACCAAGACAAGCAGACACAACCTGTCAATCATCCATCATTATTATTATTATTATTTATACCAGACAGCAGACACACCTGTCAAACATCATCATTTAGTTACAATTATCCCAGTACAGCAGACACACCCCTGTCAAACGTCAATCATACTATTATAATACCAGACAGTAATACACACCTGTCAAACATTACATTATTATTATACCAGACTGCAGACAACCCCTGTTCAACATCATCATTATTATTTACCAGACAGCATACCACAAACTGTCAAACATCATCATCAATTATTATACCAGACAGCAGACACACCTGTCAAACATCATCATTATTATTATACCAGACAGCAGACACACCTGTCAAACATCAACATCATTATTATACCAGACAGCAGACACACCTGTCAAACATCATCATTATTATTATACCAGACAGCAGACACACCTGTCAAACAATCATACATCATTTATTTATAACCAGACAGCAGACACACCTGACCCAAACATCATCATTATTAACATACCAGACAGCAGAGCAACACCTGTCAAACAACAAAACATCATTATTAATACCAACAGCAGACACAAACCTTTCATACATCACATTATTATTATAACCAGACAGCAGACACACCTGTCAATACATCATCATCAATATTATACCCATAACAGACAGCAATACACCTGTCAAACACATCATTATTAACATACACCCAGACACAGACACACCTGTCAAACATATCAATTATTTAACAAACCAAGAGCAGATCACACCTGTTCAAACAACAACATTATTAACATACCAGACAGCAGACACACCAGTCAATCACAACATCATTATTAATGATTATACCAGACCAGCAGACACACCTTCAAACATCATCATTATTAACAATTATACCAGACCAGCAGAACACACCTGGTCACAACGTCAACATTTAATTATTATACCAACAGTAAACACACATTGTCAAAACATTATCATTATTAATTAACCAGACAGCAGACAAACACCTTCAAAACATCATCATTATTATTAATATATACCAGACACAGACACACCTGTCAAACAAGCAACATCATTATTATACCAGCCAGCAGACACACCTGTCAAACATCATCATCATTATTATACCTACAGCAGACACACCTGTCAAACAATCATCATCAATTTTAGTATACCAGTACAGCAGACACACCTGTCAAACATCATCATTATTATTATACCAGACAGCAAACACACCTGTCAAACATCATCATCATTATTAATACCAGACAGCAGACAACACCTGTCAACATCATCATTATTATATACCAGAAGCAGACACACCTGTCAAACATCACAATCATCATTATTTATACCAACAGCAGACACACCTGTCCAAACAATCATGATCATTTTTATTTTTATACCAGACAGCCAGACACACATGGTCAAAACATCAAACATTATTAATTATAACCAGACAGCAGACCACACCTGTCAAACATCATCATTATTATTATACCAGACAGCAGACACACTGTCCAAACAACAATCATTATTATTATACAGACAGCAGACACAACCTGTCAAACACATCACAATTTATTAATACCAGTACAGCAGACACACCTGTCAAAATCATCATCATTATTATACCAGAACTAGCAGTACCCCGTCCAAACATCATCATTATTAATATACCAGACAGCAGACACACCTGTCAAACATCAACATCATTATTATACCAGACAGCAGACACACCTGTCAAACATCATCATTATTATCATGCCAGACAGCATACACACCTTCAACACATCATCATTATTATACCAGACAGCAGACACACCTGTCAAACATCATCATTATTATTATACCAGACAGCAGACACACCTGTCAAACATCATCATTATTATTATTATACCAGACAACAAGACCACACCTGTCCAAACCATCAATCACATTATTATACCAGACAGCAGACACACCTGTCAAACATCATCATCATTATTATACCAGACAGCAGACACACCTGACAAACATCATCATCATTATTATACCAGACAGCAGACACACGTGTCAAACATCATCATTATTATTATGCCAGACAGCAGACACACCTGTCAAACATCATCATTATTATTTGTACCAGAACAGTCATACACTACCTGTCAAACATCATCATTATATTATTATACATAGACATCAGACACTCCTGTCCAAACATATCAACATTATTAATACCAACAGAGACACACCTGTCAAACATCATCATTATTATTATACCAGACAGCAGACACACCTGTCAAACATCATCATCATTATTATACCAGACAGCAGACACACCTGTCAAACATCATGATCATTATTATACCAGACAGCAGACACACATGTCAAACATCATCATTATTATTATTCCAGACAGCAGACACACCTGTCAAACATCATCATTATTATTATACCAGACAGCAGACACACCTGTCAAACATCATCATTATTATTATACCAGACAGCAGACACACCTGTCAAACATCATCATCATTATTATACCAGAGAGCAGACACACCTGTCAAACATCATCATCATTATTATACCAGACAGCAGACACACCTGTCAAAACATCACAATTATGATAAATACCAAACAGCAGAGTACACCTGACTAAACATCATCATCATTATTATACCAGAACAGCAATACGACACCTGTCAAACAATCATCATTATTATTATACCAGACAGCAGACACACCTGTCAAACATCATCATCATTATTATACCAGACAGCAGACACACCTGTCAAACATCATCATTATTATTTATACCAGACAGCAGACACACCTGTCAAACATCAACAATTATTAATTATTAAAACCATAACAGCAAGACACCTGTCCAAACATCATTCATTCATTTATATTATTAAACCAGACACAGACACCCCTGTCAAACATCAATCATCATTATTATACCAGACAGCAGACACACCTGTCAAACATCATCATCATTATTATACCAGACAGCAGACACACATGTCAAACATTATCATTATTAACATACCAGACAGCAGACACACCTGTACAAACATCATCATAAATTATTATTAATAACCAGACAAGCAGACACAGCCTTCAACATCATCATTATGTTATAACCAGCAGCAGACTCACCTGTCAAAACATCATCATTAATTATTTTTATACCAGACCAAGCGACACATCCCTGTCAAACATCATCATTATTATTATTATAACCAAGACAGCAAGACCACACCTGTCAAACACACATCATTATTATACCAGACAGCAGACACACCTTGTCAAACAATATCATCATTATTATACCAGACAGCAGACACACCTTCAAACATCACATTATTAACATACCAGAACAGCACACACACCTGTCAAACATCATCAAATTTATAAATATACAGACAGCAGACACACCTTCAAACATCATCATTATTATACCAGAACAGCAAGACACACCTGGTCAAACATCAACATTATTATACCAGCCATGCAGACACACTTGTCAACATTAACATCATTATTATATAATACCAGTACCAGCAGTCACACCTGTCAAACATCATCATGATTATACCAGACAGTTCAGACACACCTGTCAACACACCGATTATTATTATACCAGACAGCCAGACACAACTGTCAACCACAATCATATATTATTATACCAGACAGCAGACACACAAACACCAGTCCAAACAACAATCCATCATTATTATTATACCAGACATCAAACACACCTCTGACAAACATTATCGTCATTATTATACCAGTACAGCAGAACACAATCCTGTCAAACATCATCATTATTATACCAGACAGCAACCACCTGTCAAACATTTCATCATTAATTATTATACCAGACAGCAGACACAACATCGCTTTCAAACGACAACACTTATTATAACCATACTAGCAGACTCACCTGTCAACATCATTAATATTAATACCAACAAGAGACACACCTGTCAAACATCATCATTATTATTATAACACAGACAGCAGACACACCTGTGAAACATTTAATCGTCATTATTATACAACAGCAGACACACCTTGGCCCAAACATTATCGTCATTATTAAACCAGACAGCATACACCCCTGGCAAACATCATCATTATTAACCATACCATACAGCAGAAAACACCTGTCAACCATTATCGTCATTATTATACCAACCAGCAGTAAACATCCTGTCAAACATCATCAGTATTACATACAAACGCAGACACACCCGGGGGTGTCAAATGTTACGCCATTATTATACCAGACAAGACACACCTGTCAAACATCATCATTATTAACATACCAGACAGCAGACACACCTGTCAAACATCATCATTATTAACATACCAGACAGCAGACACACCTGTCAAACATCATCATTATTATTATACCAGACAGCAGACACACATGTCAAACATCATCATTATTATACCAGTCAGCAGAAGACACACCTGTCAAACATTATAATCATTATTATACCAGACAGCAGACACACCTGTCAAACATCATCATTATTAACATACCAGACAGCAGACACACCTGTCAAGCATTATCATCATTATTATACCAGACAGCAGACACACCTGTCAAACATTATCATCATTATTATACCAGACAGCAGACACACCTGTCAAACATCATCATTATTATCATACCAGACAGCAGACACAACCTGTCCAAACATCAATCATTATAATACCAGTCAGGCAGAACACAACCAGTAAAACATCGGTCATTATCAATCATACAGACAGCAGACACACCTGTCCAAACATACGTCAATAATTATCATACCAGAAGCAGACACACCTGTCAAAGAGACGTCATTATGTCATACCAAACCAGCAAGACACACCTGTCAAACATCATCATTATAAACAAACCAGACAGCAGACACACCTGTCAAACATCAATCATTATTAACCTACCAGACAGAATAAAACACACTGTCCAAAACATCATCATTATTATCATACCAGACAGCATAGCACACCTGTCAAACAAGTCGTCATTATTATCAATACCAGACAGCAGACCACCTGACAAACATCAACATTATTAACATACCAGACAAGCATAACACCACCTGATCTAACATCATCAATTAATTACAATAACCAGACAGCAGACAATACACAACACCTGGACAAACAGATCATCATTATTAACATACAACAGCAGACACATCCTGTCAAGCATTATCATCATTATTAATCATACCAGAACAGCAGACACACCTGTCAAACATCATCCATTAAATATACCATCAGCAGACCGACACCAGTAAACCATCGTCATTAACAATCATAACCATAACAGCAGACACACACCTGTCAAACATCATCATCATTATTATACAGACAGCAGACACACCTGTCAAACATCAATCATTATTATTAAAACCGACCCAGACACACTGTCCAACATCATCATCATTATTTATACACCAGACGTCAGACACACCTGTCAAAATCATCATTAATTATTATAATACCAGACAGCAGACACACCTGTCAAACATCATCAGTATTATATACCAGGACAGCAGACACACCTGTCCAAACATCATCATTAATATTAACCCAGACAGCAGACAACACCTGTCCAAACATGATGATTAATATTATACAAACAGCAGACACACTTCAAACATCATCCTTATTATTATACCAGACACAGACACACCTGTCAAACATCAGTCATCATTATTAAACCAGACAGATGACACAACCTGTCAAACATCATCATCATTTTATACCAGACAGCAGACAACACCGTCAAACATCATCACCATTATTATACCAGACACAGACACAACCTGTCAAAACAATCAATCATCATTATTATACCAGAACAAGCAGACACACCTGACAAACATCATCATCATTATTATACCAGACAGCAGACACACCTGTCAAACATCATCATTATTATTATGCCAGACAGCAGACACAAGACACACCTGTCGAAAACATCATCATTATTATTGTACCAGGACAGCAGTACACACATGTCAAACATCAATCATTAAATTATTATACTCATACAGCAGACACACCTGCCAAACATCAATCATCATTATATACCAGACAGAGCAAGACGACACACCTGTCAACATCATCAATTTGGGGGGTTTTTTTTTTATT
Source organism: Cherax quadricarinatus (assembly GCF_026875155.1). Taxonomy (NCBI): domain Eukaryota; kingdom Metazoa; phylum Arthropoda; class Malacostraca; order Decapoda; family Parastacidae; genus Cherax; species Cherax quadricarinatus. The sequence goes on from NW_026466142.1 coordinate 18,660, forward strand.
ATTATACCAGACAGGCAGACAACCCCTGTCAAACATCATCATCATTATTATAACCAGACAGCAGACAACACCTATCAAACATCATGAATCATTAATAAACCACAGCAGACCACACATTGTCAAACATCATCAATATTAATATCAGACAGCAGTAACAACACCTGTCAAACAATCATCATTATTATATACCAGACAGCAGACACACCAGTCAAACATCCATCATATTATTATACCAGAAACAGTACAGAACACAACCTGACAAACATCACACCATAAAAATACCAGAGAGCAGTACACACCTGACACACATCAACATCATTATTATACCATACAGCAGACACACCTGTCCATCATCATCATTATTATTACTACCAACAGCAGAGACACCTGTCTAACATCATCATCATATTATACCCGACACAACACAACACTGTCAAACATCAACATTATTATAAAATACTATAACATCAATACACAACCTTCAAACATCATCATCATTATTATATATACCAGACAAGCAGACACACCTGTCAAACATCAACAATCATTATTATAACCATACAGTCAATACACACATGTCAAACATAATCCATTATTAACATACTAACCATACGCAGACACACCCTGTCAAACCTCCATCATTATTAATATTATACCAGACAGCAGACACACCTGTCAAACATCAACATTTATTATACCAACAGCAGACACACCTGTCAAACATCATCTCATTATTATACAGTACAGCAGACACACGATGGTCAAACATTATCATTATTAATAACAATACCAGACAGCAGACACACCTGTCAAAAAACATCAATCATTATAAATATTAACCAAACAGGCAGACACACCTGTCACACATCATCATTATTGTATAACCAGACAGCAGACACACCTAGTCAAACATCATCATTAATTATTATTATACAGACAGCAGACACACCTGTCAAACATCATCATTATTATTATTATACCAGACAGCGACCACACCCTGTCACAACATCAATCATCAAATTATATACCAGACGCAGACACACCTGTCCCAAACATCATCATCATTATTATACCAGTACAGCAGGACCAACACCTGTCAAACATCATCATTAAACATACCAGACAGCAGACACAACCTTTCAAACATCATACATTATATTACCAGTACAGCAGACACACCTGTCAAACATCATCAATATATTATACCAGAACAGCAACACACCTTCAAACATCATCATTATTAATACCAGAACAGCAGACACACTTGTTCAAACAGTATCATCATTATTAATATAATACCAGCCAGCAGACACACCTGTGCAAACATCATCATTATTATACCAGACAGCAGACACAACCTGTCAAACACCATTATATTAATACCATGTACAGCAGTACACACCTGTCCAACATCACATCATTATTTTATTATACCAGACAGCAGACACCCTGTCAAACATCATACAATTATTAATTATACCAAACAGCAAACAACACCTGTCCAAACATTCTCGTCATTATTGATACCAGACCAGGCAGACACACCTGTCAAACAAATCATCATTATATACCAGAACAGCAGACACACCTGTCAAACATAATCATCATTATTATATCCAGACAGCAAGACACACCTTTCAAACATCACATTATTATACCAGACCAGAGCAGAACACACCTGTCAACATCATTATTATTATAGCCAGGACAGCAGACACAAACCTGTCAAACATCATCATTTATTATTATAACCAACAGCAGACACACCTTGTCAAACAAATCGTCATTATTAAAACCAGACAGCAATCACACCTGCCAAACATTATCGTCATTAATTATACAGTCAGCAGTACACACCTGTCAAACATCAACATTATTAACATTTATTAACATACCAGACATGCAAACACACCTGTATCAAACATATATCGTCATTATTATACCAACAGCAGAAACACTGTGAGCAGACATCATCATTAATTAACATACCAAGACAGCAGAACACCACCTGTTCAATATTATCGCCATTATTAATACCAGACAAGAACACACCCTGTCAAAAAAACATCATCATTATAACATACCAGACAGCAGGGACACAACCTGTCAAACAATCAACATATTAACATACCAGACAGCAGACACACCTGTCAAACATCATCATTATTATTATACCAGACAGCAGACACACCTGTCAAACATCATCATTATTATACCAGTCAGCAATTTATCAGACAAACAGACACACCTGTCAAACATTATCATCATTATTATTATACCAGACAGCAGACACACCTGTCAAACATCATCATTATTATTATACCAGACAGCAGACACACCTGTCAAACATCATCATTATTATTATTATACCAGACAGCAGACAACGTCAAACATTATCATTATTATATACCAGACAGCAGACACACCTTGTCAACATCATCATTATTATTATACCAGACAGCAGACACACCTGTCAAACATCATCATCATTATTATACCAGACAGCAGACACACCTGTCAAACATCATCATCATTATTATACCAGAGAGCAGACACACCTGTCAAACATCATCATCATTATTATACCAGACAGCAGACACACCTGTCAAACATCATCATTATTATTATACCAGACAGCAGACACACCTGTCAAACATCATCATCATTATTCATACCAGAGAGCAGGACACACCCTGTCAAAAACAATCATCATTATTTATTATACCAGACAGCAGACACACCTGTCAAACATCATCATCATTCAGTATACAGACAGCAGAACACACCTGGTCAAAACATCATCATCATTTATTATACCAGACAGCAGACCACTGACAAACATCATCATCATTATTATACCAGACAGCAGACACACCTGTCAAACATCATCATTATTATTATACCAGACAGCAGAGACACCTGTCTAACATCATCATCATTATTATACCAGACAGCAGACACACCTGTCAAACATCATCATTATTATTATACCAGACAGCAGACACACCTGTCAAACATCATCATTATTAACTTACCAGACAGCAGACACACCTGTCAAACATCATCCCTTATTAATACCAGACAGCAACACACCTGTCAAACATCATCATTATTTAAAAACCAGGACAGCAGACACACCTGTCAAACATCATCATCATTATTATACCAGACAGCAGACACACCTGTCAAACATCATCATTATTATTATACCAGACAGCAGACACACCTGTCAAACATCATCATATTATTATACCAGACAGCAGACACACCTGTCAAACATTCACATTATTTTATTCAGACAGCAGGACACCCTGTCAAACATATCATCAATTTTATTATACCAGAAGGCAGGGCCACTGTCAACATTATCATCATTTTTATTTCCAGACAGCAGCCCTGTCAAATCATCAATATTATAACAGACAGCAGAAACCCTGTCATAATCATCATATTAATTATGACCGCGGACACACTGTTTAAATCAAAATTTTTTTAAAACCCGACGGAAAACACGTCAACAACATTTTTAATTTTTACCAGACAGCAGACACCCTGTCAAAATCTCATTATTTTAACCAACAGCAGAACCTGTCAAACAACTTTTTAATTTTACCCGCACAGACACAAACCTGCAAAAATATCTATTATATACCCGACAGCAGACACACCTGTCAAACATCATCATTATTATACCAGACAGCAGACACACCTGTCAAACATCATCATTATTATATACCAGACAGCAGACACACCTGTCAAACATCATCATTATTATACCAGACAGCAGACACACCTGTCAAACATCATTATTATTATACCAGACAGCAGACACACCTGTCAAACATCATCATCATTATTATACCAGACAGCAGACACACCTGTCAAACATCATCATTATTATTATACCAGACAGCAGACACACCTGTCAAACATCATCATTATTATTATACCAGACAGCAGACACACCTGTCAAACATCATCATTATTTTTATACCAGACAGCAGACACACCTGTCAAACATCATCATCATTATTATACCAGACAGCAGACACACCTGTCAAACATTATCATTATTAACATACCAGACAGCAGACACACCTGTCAAACATCATCATTATTATTATTATACCAGACAGCAGACACACCTGTCAAACATCATCATTATTATTATACCAGACAGCAGACACACCTGTCAAACATCATCATTATTATATAAACCCGAACAGCAGACACACTGTCAACATTCATCATTATAATATACCAGACAGCAGACACACCTGTCAAATCATCTTATTATTATACCCGACAGCAGACACACCTGTCAAACTCATATTATTATATACCAGACAGCAGACACACCTGTCAAACATCTCATTATTTATTATTACCAGACAGCAGACACCCCCTGTCAAACATCATCATTATTATATTATACCAGACAGCAGAAAACACCTGTCAAACATTCTCATTATTATACCAGACAGCAGACAACCTGTCAAACATTCATCATTATTTATACCAGACAGCAGACACACCTGTCAAACATCATCATTATTATATACCAGACAGCAGACACACCTGTCAAACATCATCATTATTATACCAGACAGCAGACCACCTGTCAAAACATCATCATTTTTATACCAGGGCAGCAGAAACCTGTCAAACATTTTACATTATTTATACCAGACGCAGACACACCTGTCAAACATTATCTCATTATTATTACCAGACAGCAGACACACCTGTCCAAACATCATCTCTTATTATACAGCAGCAGGGCACACCTGTCAAAAACATCTTTTTTTTACCCGGCGCGGGGACACCTTAAAAAATCTCATTTTTATTTCCCGACAGCAGAAACCCCCTGCAAAATCATCATTATTAAATTTTCCAGACAGCAGAACACTGTAAATATTATATTTTATACCGAAGGGGACACACCTGTAAACTCATCATTATTAATACCAGACAGAGACACCCCCTGTCAAACATATCATTTTAAATACCCGACAGCAGCAAACCCTTTTAAACATCATCATATTATTATACCCGCAGCAGAACATGTCAAACATCTCTTTTTTTTTAACCAGAGAGACACACTGTCAAAAATTTTATTTAAACAGACGCAGACCCCTGTCAAACATATCATTATTAATATCCAGACAGCAGACCAACCCGTCAAAATCTCTTATTTATCCAGACGAGACACACCTGTCAAACATACATTATTATTTTACCCGACAGCAGAACCTGTCAAAAATTTCATTAAATTTTTTATACAGAAGCAGACAACCTGTCAAAAAACATCATTTTTTTTACCCGCTAAACACCGTAAAATAATAATCCCAAAAATTTCTTTATTATAAACCCGAAGCGACACACCTGTCAAAACACATTTTTTTAAACCCGACAGCAGACCCCACCTGTCAAAAAATATCTTTTTAACCAGACAGCAAAACACCTGTCAAACATCATTATTTTAACCAACGAGACACAACCTGTCTTATCTAAATTATTATACCAGACGCAGAACACCCGAAAAAATTTTTTCAAAGGGACAATTCAAACCATTATTTTTTAACCCGACACAGAACCCTGAAAACTCATTTTTTAAAATCCAGCAGCAGCACACCTGGGCAAAATTTTATCATTTTATTTTCCCGACGCAGCACACTGTCAAAACATTATTATATTTTCCCAGCAGAAACCCCCCTGTTAACTTTCATTTTTTCGAAAAAGGCACACCTGTCAAAATTTCAATTATTTACAGACGCGACCCAAATTTTCAAAAATCATCATTATTTACCGACAGCAGCAACCCGTCAACATATATTTATTATACCAGAAGAGACACTGTCAAACATCTCATTTATTATTTCCAGACGCGACACCCTGTAACTTATTTTATTATACAGCGCAGAAACCCTTTAAAAAATATCTTTATTTACCCGGGGAAGCAGACAAAACCCGTCAAAATTTCATTATTTTAAAACCCAGCAGACAACCCGTTTAAAATTTTTCTATTATTATACAGAGCAGACACACCCGTCAAAACACATCATTATTACCGACGCGGGGCCACCTGTCAAAAAATATCATTTTTAACCAGACGGGACACACTGAAAACATCATATTATTAACCACCTCCCCTTAAAATACATTATTTTATACCAAACCCGCAACCTGCAAACATCATCATTAATTATTCCCCT
>NW_026466143.1:0-14200 GCF_026875155.1 Cherax quadricarinatus
GAGTGGAAATTTTGTATAAGACAAATTTTAAGACATGACACAAAACTGAAAGTGTTTTGGCTTCATATGTTTTGAAAATTTAAATGAAAATCGGGATTAAAAAAAATTAAAAAACTTTATACAAATATCTGAAACCAAAATATATGTGTAAAAATCAATGTGAAATTATGACCTAACTGTAGAACTGGAGCAATCTAAAACCCATGGTGATCTAATGTTAGCATCTCTTTTTTATTAGTGTTTATGTACAGTAATTTTGTATTCTCCACTAGATACAGTAGGGTCAATCTATGGCAGGTTAGGTTCCGGGCTCCCGTTTAAAAGGGGACATAGTGGAAAGCGAAGCTATTTTTTTCCACTTGTGATTAAATGCTGATAACAATTTACACTAACATATTTAAGCTAGAAATAGAACTTGGCATTAAAGACAAAAGAAAAATACCGCGTACACCTTTACTTCCCTTTAAAATTTTTTGTCTTTAAATGTAGGGTGGGGTGAGTAGTTTTATTGAAGAGGTCAGGTGTGGTGGGGTAGGGCCCACCCCGCCCACATGTAATAGAATTTAACCCTTTCAGGGTTGAGAGGCCCTCCCCCAAAACTTGTTCCGGGGGTGGGAATTTTTCGGACAAAATAAAATGATTTTTTCTTATGAAATTATAGAGAATCTTTTCTCGATCATAATGACACCAAAAGTATGAATTTGATGGAAAACTTACGGAATTATGCTCTGCGAAGTTAGCATCTCGATGTTGTTCACTTTTCCCGGATTTCGCCCACTTTGAAGCACTTTTCGGCCAATCAATTACCACCGAAAAAATCATGAATATTTCGCTAGAACTCCATTTTGTTCTATCGTAATTAGTACAAACTTATAGCAAATAACATCTGAATCCCAGTGGTGAATTGGCAATTTTGCCTTTTCCCCTTAATTAGTTATAATGCCATAACAATAGTCTCCATAACTGATGACATTTAGGCACAAACTCAATTTGGTCAGGTTAGTTAGGCTATCCCGATGAACACATTCTTTGCTTTCCACGAATTTTTATTCCACGTGATATAAATGTAGATTTACTGTTTCACTAACATAGTGATAAACTAGCAATAAAAATTGGCATAAGGAAAAAATACAGACTCACCAGTTACTCTGTATTACCTAAAATATTGTTTACTTAATGTTGGCGAAGGTGAGTAAGTATTATTGTACTTTGAGTCAGGATTTAGGTATGGCAACTCCGCACATGTAAATAGACATCTCAATTTCTGATTGATCCCTCTCTAAAATTGTCCCGAAGTGAAAAATTTTACTGACCAACAAAAAATGAATTTGCTGTTTTATGACAATATACGAGAATCTTTTCTCGTCATAATGACACAAAGTCTGTGATGGAATTTTTTACGGCATTATTTTCCGCGAAGTCGCTTCTCATATGAGCACTATCGGCGATTTCACTTTGAAGGCGCAAATTTTCGGCCTATTAAGGTACCACCGGCAAACAAGATATTTAGTAGAACTCCACTTGATTAATCGATCGTACAAGAAGCCACCATTATCAATTCACTACCCATAATGGTCAAAAATTTCAATATTGCAGTTTTAACAAATTTCAAGAGATGCCAATTTCCAAAGGTCAGAAATAAACAAGAAGAGATTCCGGAAAAGTGAAGATTCTGGTCATAGAGTGTCCAATGCCCTAACATTTCGTTTTGCTAGACACTTTGAAGATTTATCCAGAAAAAAAGAGAAGATACAGTATGGCAGACTACTGCAATTAGTGTAGAAATGGAAAAGATATCAGACGAGTGAAAGAAAGAACACCAGGTGACGTGTATTGAACGCGAGGGCAATGAGAGTGTACATTGAGACTTTGGCAGAAGTCAAAGAGTCTGTACTAGAAGCTCAATCAAGGTACAGTTATTGTGAAACAAGCAAGATTATCGAATTCTGAATATGTTCAATCTAAAAAGAGAGACAGGAAGAAAGAGAGAACGAAGAGAGACAAAAATACCAATAGAAAGACAGTGACAAAGTTGGTTTAAACCCAGAAAAGACAGTTAAGGGTTTTCAGATGCACTGTGACGGTAGGATTATTTTTTATACTTTGACATGAACCACAAGACCCGTTTTTCATAATAGCCAACCAGACTTCTCATTACAGATTGAAGGACGAGAAGAGAGAAGAGGAGTACTAGAGAAGAGACCAAACCCTGGCGGATGAAGCCATAGAGTATGGAGAGAGAGACCTGAAAGGATTAGAAGAGCCTGAGAGTAATAAAATGATATACAGAAGACTAAACAGAGAAGAAAAGGAGTTAAGAGAGAGAGAAGAGAGAAACAGGAGATAAAACAAATAGATGCGAGAGAGAGAGAGAGAGAGCAGAGAGAGAGAAGAGAGAGGAGAAGAAGAAGAGAGAGAGAAGAAAGAGAGAAGAAGTCAATGAGAGGAGAAGAGGAGGAGAAGAGTCAATGAGAGAGGCAACGGGTTAGGGTTTAACACGTTCATTCCATCTTTGTGATCATTATTCCATCATAAGCTTACATGTGTACAAATTTACACTTCTTGTTGCAGTAGAGTAAGTAAGAGAAAACACCCATCTCAGTAACACACCATTTTTAGAAGGAATGAAGCTCTGAGTGAAAGCATACGAAAGGAATAATTTTTCACAAGTAACCCCCCCCCCAGTAATACTACTGTGTACACATTATTTTTGGTGTTGAACTGGAGAAAACGTTATTCTTTCCGACACTCCGACAAGACAACTGGAAAAACATCTCATATTTATGTTAATTTATTCTACCGTGGGGTGTATTTATCATGTTTATGTTATGTAGCATGTTTATTATATAATTTTGAAAAAAAAAATCATAGATGGAGTAATGAAAATGTTTATATTAACCCTTTCAGGGTCGACAGGCCCTCTCAGAGACTTGTTCTCAGGGTCGCCCAAATTTAAAAAAAAAAAAAAAATTTTCTTATGAAAAGATAGAGAATCCTTTCCCGATCATAATGACACCAAATTTGATGGAAAACTTATGGAATTTGATGGAAAACTTATGGAATTATGCTCTTGCAAAGTTAGCGGTCTCGACGATGTTTACGCATCAGCGATTTTGCCCACTTTGAGCCCTATTTTCGGTCAATTCCACTGTACTAGGCGACAAAAATCATGAATACTTCGCTAGAACTCCATTTTTTTCTATCAAATGAGTGCAAGAAACCACCATTTTTCTGATTTCAAACTATCCAATACAGTGGTCAGAATTTAGCAATTTTGCCAATTTCACACAAAATTTTAAAAGATGCCAATTTCCAAATAGGGTCCAGAATAAACAAGAAAGACATTCCTGGCACTAAAATGACTTTCCTCTGTTCATTAGTCACATCCCAATGCCCCACTTATATTCTTTTGGTTTCCACTTTGAATTTTTATTCTCACAAAAAATAGAAGATTTACTGTAATGCAGACTACTCCATTAGTGTAAAAAATGGTATAAATAATATCAGCGCACTTGTGAAAGAATATCTGACTCACCAGTTGACGTGTATTGGACGCTTAGCATGATTTGTTTACTTTTGAACTTTGGTAAAAATCAAACATTTCTGCTACTTTGAGCTCAGTTTCTAGGTACTTTTCATTGTAAAATCAGTCAAAATCATCTCAATTTCTGTAATATGTCTTGCATTCTATAGAATGAGACCAGGAAAACTAGAATACAACAATAAACACCATACGAAAATACAGTGCAAAGTCGCTGTTTTAATCCAAAAACACGGTCAAAGTTGTTTTTTTTTCTCAATACGCACTGTGTGCTGAGGGATATTTTTTATACTGCGCACAATGACCACATAGACCCATTCTTTCATTCTTATTATCATCATTATTAATACGGCATCTTCAAGACTAATAAGACACACTCAGTGATTTTAATGTGTACCTGCATGCTAACACAGTGTGCAAGTTTATTTAGGTACAGGTACACATAAGTATAATTATCAGAGTATACAGTGGTACCTTGACTTATGAGTTTAATTTGTTCTGTGACCGAGCTCGTAACTCAAATTGCTTGTATATCATATCAATTTTCCTCACTGAAATTAATTGAAATGCCATTAATCTGTTTCAGTGGAATTCTTGGCTCTCAGGACACAGGAGAAAATACTTCAACATAACACTATAAAATCTACGGCTTATTTATCTATCACAATTGATCTAATATGACATAATAAACAATATAAATAACAGAAACATGATGTATATACATACTCTATAATGAATAAAATATGTCATTATGTGACTAGTGGTGGCGGCCACTCCCGAGATAAAAATAATTATCGTTCTGACCATAGCTTCCCATTCTTGTCCTTCTGAGGTATTATAAGAGAAAATGCAGTGTTTGTGAGGCTAACTGCACTAGAGCACTAGTTTCGTAAGTAAAACACTGAAACAAAAGCAATTTTCTCACGTTTTTCTATGATTTCATGCTAATTCAATGGACATCCTCCTCCTCCTCTTCGTCTTAGCACTGTCCTTTGCACTTACTTTCTTAGGACCTATAGTTAGAAAAAAGAATTTGGCAAAATAACTGCACAAAAAGCACAATCATTGGGATGCTGGGCGGATGTTGTGGCGTTCACTGCGCCAACTAGTGGTGGCGTATCTGAAGCTCGCTTGTAACTCGGATTTTGGCTCGCAACTCAAAGCAAAAAACTGACCGAGTGACAGCTTTTAACTCGGAAAACTCTTAAGTTGGGGCACTTGTAAGTCAGGGTACCAGTGTACATAAATATGAAATACACTCTAACATATAACTTACGACCTGCGTGACATACGACACTCGACTTATGTCCATGCATCTGGCAGCAGGGCTGCCAGACGCACGGTCAGATGCAGCAGTATAATGTAATCCTTTATTGACAACGTTTCGCTCACACAAGTAGAGGTAGTAGCAGTGGTTATACATGTGGTAGAAATGTCAGCTGGTACATGAGAAAGAAAGGTTACAAGAGCTATGGCTTGGGCAGCATAAAAAATAGGTTGGGCAAATGTATATGGATGGATGGATTTGAGAAGGCATGTTTCAGTGTCCCTTCTAAACTCAAATTCAAATTTTTGTTTCTTTGCAAAGTTTACAATGTGTGACTGACATGTTATAAGTAGTCTATATTTCCATGCATAGTTTACAATGTTTAATTATAATGTTGATTTGCAAGTGCAAAGAAAGCCACTATCATATCGAGGCATTTCGGGCAGACTAAACCTAAAACATTACAGACTATACCTAATACTAGACATATATATCATAGTTGGGTAACTGAACATTAATTTTGTATATATCAACAGCAGTAGTTACAGTATTATATTTCAGCACATGGCAAACTTAATATTAACTTAAGATTAGTAAGGCAATAACAGATAATTATATGGACATTTGATGAGTTATAGCAAGTACAATAATTACAGATTTAAAGTTAGTTTATAAAAATTGCATTACTATTACAAACAATGGTACAATTAGGTAAGAAAGGAGGAACACAAAGCAGGCCTGTTGGCCCAGTTTGGCCAGTGGAGATGTCATGTCTAAGGGAAATGTGTAATTAAATATTATGCAGAGAATTCGTAGTGTAGAAATTAGGTGTGGAGTTACTAAAAGTATTAGTCAAGAGGGCTGAAGAGGGGTTGCTGAGGTGGTTTGGTCATTTAGAGAGAATGGAACAAAGTAGAGTGACTTGTAAAGTGTATAAATCTATTGGGGAAGGAAGGTGGGGTAGGGATTGTCCCTGAAAAGGTTGAAGGGAGGGGGTAAAGGAGGTTTTGTCGGCAAGAGGCTAGGACTTCCAACAAGTGTGCATGAGTGTGTTAGATAGGAGTGAATGGAGACGAATGGTTTTTGGGACCTGACAAGCTGTTGGAGTGAGAGCAGGGTAATATTTTGTGAAGGGATTCAGGGAAACTGGTTAGCCAGACTTGAATCCTGGAAATGGGAAGTACAATGTCTGCACTTTCAAGGAGGGAGTTTAGGATATTGGCAGTTTGGAAGGACATCTAAACTGTCACATCTGAGTGCCTCTGCAAAGGACAGTGATTATGTATGAGTGATGGTCAAAGTGTTGAATGATGACAAAAGTTTTTTTTTTTTCTTTCTTTTTGGGTCACCCTGCCTTGGTGGGAAGCGGCAGAAGTGTTGAAAAAAAAAAAAAACTATTTCAGCACGATACATGTTTGTACAAAGGAGAATAATAACTGAGTGTACATGCCAAAAGCCCCTTTATATGCGGAGCATTTCAGGCAAACTTAAGACTAACTTAACCCTTTAACTGTCCAAATGTAGATATACATTCTTTCACCCAGCACGCCGAATATTTTGAAAAAAAAAAAAAAAAAAAAAAAAAATTAAATAGAGGATTTTTTTACATGTAATAATCTAAAAAACAAAATTTTAGTCAGAACTTATGGAGATACAGTGGTCCCTTGTTTTTCATAGCTAATCCATTCCTGGAGCTGCTACTATTAACGAAATCTACGATTTGCGAATAAATTTTCCCCATAAGAAATAGTGTAAATACAATTAATCCGTTCCTGACACCCAGATGTATTAAAACAAAAAAAATTTTACATGAAATATACATGTAGTACATTAACAATACAATGGGAAATGATGAATGAAACATTAACAGCATAACACTTACCTTTATTGGAGATTCTTCTTAGAGTATGGGAGACTGGAGGAGGAGAGAGAGTGGATTGTTTATAGTTTGGAAGGGGAATCCTTTTCCAGCAACACCTCAGGTACCAATTACTTTTCTGGGGTTGCTTCTCTTCTCTGTTTCTTAATGCCACTAGGACCACCTTGAGAGTCACTGGAGTCCTGTCTCGCAAAATAACTGTCCAGAGAGCTCTGTTTCTGGCGTCTCTTTAAAACTTCCCTAAAATGGGCCAAGACTTTGTCACTGTACATGTTGCCAACATGGCTTGCAACAACCTTGTCAGGGTGATGTTTCTCCATAAAGCTTTCCATCTTACCCCACATAGTAAAAATCTCTTTAATTTCTGAAGAAGGCACCATCTTCCATCTCTCTTCCTCCTCTGCAGCAAGATTCTGAGCTGCGATCTGTTGCTGTTCCTGCTGAAGCTCTTGCAGCTCCTCAGTGGTGAGCTCTTCGTTGTGGTCTTCCACCAATTCTTCCACATCCTCCAAACTCACATCCAACCCCATGGAACTCCCCAGTGCCACAATTGATTTTACAACAGACATAGGCTCATCAGGGTCAGTCCCAAACCCTTCAAAATCCCTCTTGTCGACACAATCTGGCCACAATTTTCTCCAGGCAGAGTTCAAAGTCCTGGTAGTCACTCCCTCCCAAGCCATACCTATAAGGGTTATGCAGTGGAGGATGCTGAAGTGTTCTCTCCAAAATTCCCTTAGGGTCAATTGAGTGTCTGTGGTCACAGTCAAGCACCTGTGAAACATTGCTTTTGTGTCCAACCCATGGACCTGCTGGTCCATGGGTTGGAGGAGAGGAGTGGTATTCGGGGGCAAGAACTTTACTGTGATGAACCCAAACTCCTCGAAAATTAGGTCATCCAAGTTTGGAGGATGAGCAGGTGCATTGTCCATTACTAGCAGGCACTTGAGATCCAATTTCTTTTCCAGGGGGTAATTCTTCACACTAGGGCCAAACACTTCATTGAACCACTCGATGAAAATTTCCCTCGTGACCCATGCCTTACTATTAGATTTCCAAAACACACAATTTACTCTTCATAACATTGTTTTTCCTGAACACTCTGGGATTTTCAGAATGGTACACTAGTAATGGCTTCACTTTGAAATCCCCACTAGCATTAGCACAGAACATTAGCATCAGCCTGTCTTTCATAGGCTTGTGTCCTGGCATTGCCTTTTCCTCCTGTGTAATGAAGGTCCTCTTTGGCAATTTCTTCCAAAAGAGGCCTGTTTCATCACAACTGAACACTTGTTCAGGTTTCAGTCCTTCAGCCTCTATGTACTCCTGGAATTCATGCACATATTTTTCAGCCGCCTTGTGGTCCGAACTGGCAGCCTCACCATGCCTTACCACACTGTGTATGCCAGTACGGTTCTTAAATCTCTCAAACCAACCTTTGCTGGCCTTAAATTCACTCACATCACCACTATTTTCAGGCAATTTCTTTACCAGATCATTGTGCAACTGCCTAGCCTTTTCACAAATAATCGAAGTCATAAGAGTATCTCCTGCTAATTGTTTCTCATTTATCCACACCAATAATAACTTCTCAACCTCTTCGAGTACTGAAGATCTCATTTTTGTCAGCATAGTTACCCCCTTTGCAACAACAGCATCCTTAATTTCCTTTTTCTTGGCCACTATGGAACATATGGTTGTGTAGGGTTTCTTATACATCCTGGCCAGTTCGGCCGCACTTGTACCACTTTCATATTGTTCAATGATGTTTTTCTTAAATTCAATCGTATTTCTCGCCTTCTTTACCACAGGCTTGGCATTAGGAGCTTTCTTTGGAGCCATGGTAGCTTATTTAGTACTTGCAAGCACTAATATAAATGGAATATTATGAAATATTTCGCTGGAGCACGTGAGGGGACCTTCGCTCACTGGTAAACAATGTCAGACTGGCTGCCGCCCTGGCTCACGCCGTGGGTACGCGTCCTGGACGAACTACGACTCGCGAGTCAACCTATGAAAAGCGAGCCCATGTTTATATGAAAATACCCCTATGATTTCCGAAATCTATGATTGCCGAGAACTACGAAAAGAGAGGGACCACTGTATAAGGCTGCAAAGTTGGTGCTTGTCGCTCACCTGACGGCAACGTGAAGCACTACCGCTTGCAGAAGTGTTGCTGATGTACTTTTTTTTCTCATTTTTTAATTCATATAATTTTTATGACTGATAATTACAATTTGAAGTAGTTCTTGTGATTTCAAAGCCAATCTTTGTTCTGACACTAATATTAGGTGCTGAAATAGTACTCAAATAGTCACAAACATAGTGACAGGTTAACATTTTCACCTACCTTAGTCACATACTATTGTCTAGAAATATATACATAGTATTTATAGGTCTCAGCAATGTTTTGGACATGAGGGAGTATATGAAATTCCTTGAAGCATAGTGTAAGACGAGTGTCACTCCATTACTGACAGTACAGCAGTGGAGTGACATTTGATGATAGTGCACTGCCTTGGCTTTATTTGTTTCCACTGTTACACAAACATGTCTGTCTGTCTATCTATTCATCTGTCTGTCTAGCTCTCTGTTTATCTCTGTCTCTGCTTATCTGCCTTTCTGTCTGCTTGTCTCTTTTCTCTGGTTTTCTGCTTGTCGTCTCTCTGTCTCAGAGAGAGCGACTCGTGAACCAACAGATATATTACACATGATGCAGAGTAGTCACGTCTGATTCCTGAACAAGTGAAAATGCATATTACCTGCCAGTCGTGCTTATTATGCATTATATCTACAAACACAGTATAGCACTTTGTCTGGATTTTTTGGGTTACCCTAGGTAATATTCACTATGTATAATTGTATTTACAGTAGACCGTCATTTAACACAAATTTATTTGGCATGGTTCAGGTATAGCATGATTGAAGAATTGCGGCACAATTTTATGTAACACTTCGTAAAATTAATTTAACGTGGTTCGCGGAAGGGAAAAAATTTTGAGTGCGCGGTCACTCATGGGACTGGTGGTGGGTTACACCAGTGAGTCAATAGGGAAGGCCTACCACTATCCCTTGCCACCCTCAGCCACCCACACCACCATCTCAGCCTTCAGTTTGGTGCGTATGTGTGTAGGACGATACTCGGGAAGCTCACTGTGTTTATTACATACATATTTTAATTGACATATCTTAAATCTTTCTAGGTAGTAGGCTGGTAGACAGCAACCACCCAGGGAGGTACTACCGTCCTGCCAAGTGAGTGTAAAACAAAAGCCTGTAATTGTTTACATGATGGTAGGATTGCTGGTGTCCATTTTTCTGTCCCATGAACATGCAAGGTTTCAGGTACGTCTTGCTACTTCTACTTACACTTAGGTCACACTACACATACATATACAAGCATATACATGTATATACATACATACCCCTCTGGGTTTTCTTATATTTTCTTTTTTTTCTTGTTCTTGTTTTTTCCTCTTATCTCCATGGGAAAGTGGAACAGAATTCTTCCTCCGTAAGCCATGCGTGTCATAAGAGGCGACTAAAATGCCGGGAGCAAGGGGCTAGTAACCCTTCTTCCTGTATATATTACTAAATGTAAAAGGAGAAACTTTCGTTTTTCCTTTTGGGCCACCCCGCCTCGGTGGGATACGGCCGGTGTGTTGAAAGAAAGAAAGAAAGATCTTAAATCTGCCAAGCAATCATGGCACCCAGTAGACATATGAAAGCGTTATGAAAGTGGCAAGAAAAGGTTTAAGCGTTAATGTCTTATAATTAATGAAAAAACAGAGATATTAGACAAGAGATAGCCTGTGGCTGTAATGAAGCATCACTGTGCACATAAAATGAGGTAAATATGAATTTGTGTGATTGACTGACTGACTTACTGAATGACTTGACTGAATGACTTACTGATTTGACTAACTTACTGACTTGACTGAATGACTTACTGGCTTGACTGAATAACTTACTGACTTGACGGGACTGAATGACTTGACTTTAAGTTAGACTTTTTCACTGAAGAGGACCCTGAAATGGTGTCTAGAGCAGCTGATACCTTACCGTCAATTGTATAATGTACCGTAGGGTAAAATAGAACAGAAATCCACCACAGAATTTATATACACTCCAGTACAACCATCGATTTCAATACCAGAACCTCTACCATCCATCTGAGCCCAGCAGGGCCACAGCATAACTATCCATTCTCTTCACAATCATCGACCAACACAAGCACCCACAATTTAAAGTAAGAAATACTATTATTTCTGTTGCATTTGTAGTCTTAAGCAGTAAAAACAACATAATACATCACAACAATGAACTACAATTACATATTCACTTTTATTTTTGTAAGACCTGTTGGTCTAAAAAAACGCTGTTTGGAGTTTTGGGGGCTCCCAGAAATAAAACCCTACTTTTCCCATAAGTTTTTAGTTCATTTAACAGGGTTTTACCTAACACGGCATTTTCAGGAACATAACTACCATGTTAAATGACTGTCTACTGTATGTGTACCTGTGAGACAGAGAAGCCAATCAGCCAGCCAGTCTGCTGAACACATATTACATGTTCCAGAATTCTCTTTTTTTTACTTAGGGCATAGGTTATAGGACATTCTGGCAGGACGACACTACCAGTAGTACCAAAATTGAATGGATGTTGTACAAATGTTGCACATGGGTTATTATTGAGGTTTTTTGATATTTCCTCAACCACTTGTGGCCACATTCCACCTCAAACCCACTGAACTCAGGGTCAGCATCACTTTCCTCTTAACCCTTAAACAGTGGTCCCTCAATTATCGTCCTTAATCCGTTCCTGGAAGTGGGACTATTATCAAAATAGACGATTTCGAATCAATTTTCCCCATAAGAAATAATGTAAATCCAATTAATTCGTTCCAGACACCCAGAAGTATCAACAACAAATTTTTTTTTTTACCTAAAAGATAGATTTACATGCACAAAAGAATGAACATTCAACATGACAGTTACCTTTACTGAAGGCTGTTGTTGATGAATGGAAGACAGGGAGGAGGAGAGAGGGAAGAGAAGTTATTGTTTGGAAGGGGAATCCCCCTCCATAAGGACTCTAGGTCACTTCAGGGGTCACTTCCCTAGCTTAAATATAGATTTACATGCAGAAAAAAATGACAAATAAATGTAAAGCACTAATAAAATGTATAAATGAACATTGGCAATATTGCCAATGTTCATTTATACATTTATACGCTTTATCAAGCTCATGGAGAGCGAAACGTTGCCACAATAAAATGTCACATTAGTTGCACTTGTGTCCTTTTACTTTACATATTGTCGGTAATTCTACCAACTTTATTACAATAGGGGTAGTTGATGAGTGGAAATGTCTGCCTAGTAGGGTGATCAAAGCTAAAACATTGGGTAGTTTCAAATTTAAGTTGGATAAATACATGAGTGAGAGGGTTGGATTTGAGTCGGACTTGCACCTGAGCTTATTGCTTGGGTAGCATTTGTTCTGTTAGTGGGTTGGATTTGTGAAGGACCGGCCTAGTATGGGCCAGCAGACTGTTGCAGTGTTCCTACTTTCTTAAGTTCTTATGTTCTTGTAGATGAATGGTTCAAAGAACCGACACGTTTTTAAACTAGACACGTGCAACTCTTGGGTATCTTTATTGAGGAAACGTTTTGCCACACAGTGGCTTCATCAGTCCATACAAAGGATAAACTTGAAGAAACAGGAGGAGAATGAGGTAATCAGTCCTCAACCTTGAGTCGATGTGGTCAGTCCATCAATCTTGAATAGAATAGAATATTCGGCCACCCCACCCAAACATTAACTACTGAAATGACATTCAAAACTTATGGGTTACATCATACAATAGCACCTCTTATATCCAAAATACCAAGAACAGGTGTTCTGAAGAAGAGAACATTGATAAAGGGTGTTGCCACAGTTGTTGCTACGACTAACATCCTAACTGATTAGGCTGTCAACTAGGACATCTTTCTTATAATCAAGTCAATCCTATTTGTGTTTTTCTTTTCTCTCTCCTCAGTCATACTATGCAACATATGACAGTATTTCGAAAGAACATGTTAAATTTTTCCTAAAAAGGGGTTTTGATAATTAAAATAATTTCTTTTCTGATAAATAACTACAGTGATTACCAGTTTTTAATTACAGGAGCAAAGCAATGCTCATCATGTCCAACCAGCAATTTAGGAATAAAGTAGGACCCCTGTATCCGCAAGGGATGCGTTCCAAGGACCTGCTGTGGATACCGAAACTGCGGATAGTAGTGAACCTTATATACAAGTCCTATACATACCTATTATAAAGTTTAATTGATAAATTATGCACAATAAACAAAGAATTATCACTTTTTCAATGATGGGAAGCACCTCACAGCTTCTCTTAGGATTTGAAGAGCTTTCACCACACTACTTTCGCACTTTGAGGCCATTATTAAGCAAAATTAGGGTTATTTTCAGGCCATGGTAAACCATGGATAACTGAAACAGTGGATATTGCACCAGCTGATAAGTGGGTCCTACTGTATTTGAGTGTCTAGTGATGCTGGACAAGTGTGAATGCATGTGGATTGGATGTACTAAGTATGATCCAGTAGGCCTAATGCATTGCTCATTTTTAATTTTACTGTGTTCTAATCAGCAATGTGGTGGTGCTGTTCAATTATCGTCACTGCAAGGTGGTGATGAACTGGGCCGTGGGGGTGCTGATCCTCCCGGGAAAACCCTCCAGGTAACATTATTACATTTTTTGCATTTTAAGCTGCTTTCCCAGGATGCTGATAACAGTAAGCAACATGCAGATGTGTACCTATTTATTGCAAGGTTAACACAGACAGTGGATGTATGGAGAGACACAGACATGTCTCACTCAAAGATATGAAGTAAAACTTTTTCTGGTCATAGTTTTAAAATTTTTAAAATTTACTTCACTCAACCAATTTGCTGACTTTTAATCTTTTATGTTACTTTTTGCAGCTTTATTTTGGTTCATCCAAGTTTGTTGTCAGAAAAATGATGATAGACAGGCATGTAAACACACACACAAACCAAAAGTGTATATACTTACATGAGGATCAAACATAGAAGCAGCAAGAGAGCCAGCAAGCACACCAGCCACGTAGAGGATCAAGAGCCGCCACCACTTATGAACCATCTCCAGTGGCACTCCCACAAATAAGGCCACAACCACATTAGACAGCAGATGCACATACCTGACATGAACATAAGAGAGTTTGTACTATTTTAGTTTAATTACCTATTTGTTGATACAAGAGCATAGCTATATTCATTGTTTATTATGCTCTGTGATACTGTATTTTTATAGTTTCCAGTGATTCCAGCATCTACTGTCTACACTTACTGTTCTATAAGTTTGTCTCTACTGCATTCACCTAGTTGTGGTTATTTATTATTCCACATAAGGGGAGCACTAATCCCTTTAGTCAATTAGATTCATGTGCTTCAACCTCTACTTTTTTTTATAAATACCCCACAAC
>NW_026466144.1:0-14281 GCF_026875155.1 Cherax quadricarinatus
TTTTTTATATTTATTTTCATTTTGCTTTCAAGTAGGATAAAGGTTCATATTTAAATGTTTTATATTCATCAATTAACTAATATTGTGTTAATATTAGTTATTTTTCTTTTTTCTATTCACTAATTTTCCTAAGGAGGAGCCAGCCTTGATAAGACCAACCTGAAAGTCTTTACAGGGCTGAGTAAGCCTTCACAAGGATATTTTAACTTCCTCGTATGAATATGTTCTGTATTCTCTCTGACTCTTCCAAGCTCACTATACATTATAATCAAACAAGTACTTGAGCTAAATATTTCCACCCCGTGGCTTGTCTCTCATTGTTAAAATCGTCTGTCTGCCATGTCAAAGACACAACACAAAGTTCATGTCACCTTATTCACTCAGTCATCTGTCCTACAAAGATCACGCACCCAACAGAGCTAGGTGTTGTTCGTGATTCGAGGACACTCGTGGCAATGGTATGCTCAAGGATTAATTTCACCTTCCTCTAGACCAGTGGTTCCCAACCTTTTCTTACTCCCGGACCCCTATAAAATTTTTGCTCTAACCTCGCACCCCCCCCCCCCTACAACTTAAACTTTGAACACTAAAATGGTATAAAATACCGGACAGGTTGTTAGGTTAAGACACATATGCCAACAGTTAGGTATCTTTATTATGAAACGTTTTCGCCTACACAGTAGGCTTCTTCAGTCAAGTACAGAAAAGTTGATAGAAGCAGAAGATACTTGAAGACGATGTAATCAGTCCATCACCCTTAAGTTTGAGGTGGTCAGTCCCTCAGTCTGGAGAAGAGCATTGTTCCATAGTATGAAACAATATGGAGATGAAGTGACAGGATGGAGCTTTTT
This sequence comes from Cherax quadricarinatus, assembly GCF_026875155.1. Classification (NCBI taxonomy): domain Eukaryota; kingdom Metazoa; phylum Arthropoda; class Malacostraca; order Decapoda; family Parastacidae; genus Cherax; species Cherax quadricarinatus. Next base: position 852 of record NW_026466144.1, read on the forward strand.
ATAGCGCCAAGAGGTGAGACGTAGGCCACTAGGAGAGGTAAGAACTCAGATGTTGAGAGGTCAGGTCCTCTCAAATCCAGCCGCTCTCACTAGTGGAAGTTGTCGAAGTTGATTGCAGGTCTGTACCAAGATACCCTTGTGTTGCAGTGTCTGACAGATTGAACATTAAAATGGTATAAAATACCGACAGGTTGTTAGGTAAGACACATATGCAACTGTTGCATATGTGTCTTACCTAACCTAATTGACAAAATCCTGATTCACATAAAATGTCTCAAATGGAATGAGCAGAGTTAGTGCAGTTTCACAAAGTCTTGGAAATAGAACCATAGCCGAGCACTAATACTCTTCCAAAGTTTTACTCTCAAATTACATTTCAAGAGCAACGATTTGAACGCAAATCTGTAAGATCTTCTTTCAGCTCTCCATCATCAAGTGATGGACGCTTCTCGCACCCCCTGGAATGATGTCTCGCACCCCCAGGGGGTGCGAGCACCCCAGGTTGGGAACCCCTGCTCTAGAATGTACTTGTAGGTTTGTAATAATACAATTTTTTTTGTAAGCGGAAATAGTGAGTAATAAATTTTTGATGTGGTTCCTCACTTCATTAAGGAATCAGGCAAGAGTTCCACTTCACCTAGAGAGAGTGGAAGAGCTCCCACTTTACCTACAAAGAGTGGTAAACTTTTCACTTTAGCTACGAAGAGTGGTAGAACCTCCATTGCTCGGCAACTGCAAGCTTCTCATCGACAAGGCTCACCTGTTCCCAGTTCTTCCCACCGATCTAATCCAGGCCTGGTCACAGACCGGGCCGCGGGGGCGTTGACCCCCGGAACTCTCTCCAGGTAAACTCCAGGTAAACATTTAGAGCCCATCCTGAAACGTCTAATACATTGGATTCCTCTGGACAATGTCATCGATGTGAATCATCTTGTGTGGATTCATCACAGCATCTGGTTGTGTCTCACCCCGCCAAATGCCCGTGGGTATCTCGACCCGGCACAACTGAGGGAAAGTCCCCTGAGACCTGGGGGGCAGTTAAACACGTCTTTGCTTAATCTCAATTAAGTCCGAGACAGGAATGCCCATGTCCTCAAAGCCGAGCCTCCTCTATCTTCATGCACGAGAAAAGAATAGTGCAGTGTGGTCGTGAAATTTTAATGCTGCAAAATGTTAAATATGTGCGTGTGTGTTTATGTATGCATGTACGTATGAATATGTTTGAGAATGCATGCATAAGGATGTGTTGCGTGTATATGTATGTGTGTACATGTTATGCTTCTGTATGTGCAAATGGATGTGAGCGTATGTATGCAAATAACATATTTGAGTATGTGAATAGACTGTGTGTGTGTATAAGTGTGTGCGTATGTATGTGCGTGAATGTATGATTGATTACCTATGTATGCATATATGAAAAAAAAAGAACTTGAGGTGAAGCCAGTTAAACCTTAACGTACCCAAAACCCCAAAACACTTTCTACCTCACTAAAAACCACTGGAAAAAAATTTGACCCGGTGGTCAAAATTATTCCCACTGTGGGCAAAATGATTCATATACGAAAATAGTACAGATATGTTTCCCAGGGGGGAAAATTTAAGCAATTTATGTTGTCCAACTTTCTTTTTGAAAAACAAAGTGACGTCGGGATTTTTTTCTTTTTTTTCGGGGTGTTTTTTCTTATTTTTTTCCTAGGTTTGGCTTTTTACTGGGGGTGTTGGAGATTCTTCTGTATCCCGAAGAGGCATCAAAGTGAGGACAGAGATCCTTTTTTGGCTCACTAGTAAATTTAAATTTTAATCTAAATTTTTGGGGAAGTCCAAATCCAAAATCCCCCACACTACCAAAAGTAATAAAGAGGAAGATTTGAGAGAAAAAGTTTTAAAATAAAGCCAGAGGGGCGGGGAGCACCCCCGGCCAAAAAAACACTGCTTGTTCGGGGGAAAGCCAAAATTAAAACCTGCTCCACCAGAAATCAGAAATATTGTTAAAACCCAATTAAAGAAAAATTGATGAAGGGAGACCTATGAACTTTGGGTATTTTTATTGGGAAAAACTTTTCTGAAAAATAGCGACTCAAATCAGCCCAAAAACAGAGTTGAACAGGGGAAGATGAGTTTGAGGTAGTCATTCCCTCAGCCTGTCACAAAAAATCATGGTAGTGGAAAAATGTCACAAAAACAACACTGGTTGGGGGGAAGTGTCCAAGACATCACTGGTCGGGTGTCCAAGACATTCACTGGTGGGTGGGAAGTATCACAATACATTACTGGTTTGGGGGGTTAAATGTCCCAAAAAGACATCACTAATGGTGGAAGTGTCACAAACAAAAACTGGTGGTGGTTTTGTGTCACAAGAAAAACCTGGTGGTGGTAAGTGTCACAAGACAAAAACTGGTAGGGGGTAAGGTCACAAGACAACACTGGGGGTGGTAAAATGTCCACAAGACAAACCCCTGGTGGTGGTAAGTGTCACAAGACAAAAAAAAAAAAAAAAAAACTGGGGAGTGGTAAGTATCACAAAGGGCAACCTGGTTTGTGGGGAAGTGTCAAGACAAACGGGGGGTGGTAAGTGTCAAAAAGACAACATGGTGGTGGTTAGGGTCACAAGACAAAACTGGTGGTGGTTTAAATTTCCCCAAGAAACATGGTGGTGGGGTAAAAAAGACAACCCCTTTGGGGGTGGGCACAAGAAACACTGGTGGTTTGGGAAGTGGTCAGAAGACAAACTCTGGTGGTGATGTAAAAAGTCAAAAACTGGGTGGTGGTAAAATGTCACAAGAAAAAACCCTTTGGGGTGTTAAGTGTCACAAGACAAAAACTGGTGGTGGTGAGTGCTACAAGACATCACTGGTGGTGGTAAGTGGGCCAAGACATCACTGGTTGGGTGGTAAGTGCCACCCAAAACATCCAGTCGTTTGGTTTAAAGGGTTTTTCCCAATAAAAATCCTGGTTGGGGGTAAATGTCATATTACTGATGGGGGGTAAGCGCCCAAAGGAAACACTAGTAGTGGTAAGTTTTCACAAGAAACAGGGGGGTTGGGAAGTGTCACAAGACATCACTGGTCGGGGGTAAGTGTCACAAGACATCACTGGTGGTGGTAAGTGTCACAAGACATCACTGGTCGTGGTGTCACAAACATCACTGGTCTTGGTAAGTGTCACAAGACATCACTGGTGGTGGTAAGCATCACAAGACATCACTGGTGGTGGTAAGTGGTCAAAATGACATCACTAGTGGTGGTAAGTGTCACAAGAAAACACTGGTGGTGGTAATGTCACAAGACAACACTGGTGGGGGTAAGTGTTACAAGACAACACTGGTAGTGGTAAGTATCACAAGACAACACTGGTTAGGGGCAAGTGTCACAAGACAATACTGGTGGTGGTAAGTGTCAAAAAAAACACTGGTTGGTGGTTAGTGTACAAGAAAAACACGGGTGGTGGTGTAAAAGACAACACTGGTGGTGGGTAAACAAGACAACACTGGTGGTGGTGACACAAACAACACTGGTGGTGGTAAGGGTCACAAGACAACACTGTGGTGATGTTCACAAGAACACTTGTGGTGGGGGTCAAAAGACGCCCACTGGTGGTGTTAAGTGTCACAAGACAACACGGGGTGGTGGTAAGTGTTACAAGACAGCACTGGTGGTCGTAAGTGTCACAAGACAACACTGTTGGTGGTGTCACAAGCATCACTGGTGGTGGTAAGTGCCACAAGACATCTCTTGGGGGTGGTAATTGTCACAAGACATTATGGTGGTGGTAAGTGTCACAAAATATCACGGTTTCGTGGTAATTTGTTACAAGCATTGATCCTGATACCAACCTTTATTAATGACTTAAATGATTCAAACAGTTACTGAAATTACTACACAGCAGAACAATCAAAGGCACTTCTCAGAGCCAACAACAACTTAACTATCTTTAACCTACAATATCAGATCTTTAAGCAAGCATTATGATGACCTCCTAGCATTACTAAATTCCTTGCATGCCAATATGTCCATCATTACACTAACTGAAACCTGGCTAAAGCCTGATACTACAGATGTCTATGTCATTCCTTGTTACACAGCCATACCACAACTGTAGGCCAGACCAACAAGGGGGTGGCACAGCCATATACTACTCAGACCAACTAAAATGTAATCACTAATACTTGCAACAGGGATGAACATGGGGAATAATATAATAGCTAAATTCAAATCCAAATAACCTACAAAAACCCTTCCCCCATGATAAACACTACAGAATTCCACAATCAAACATTTTGCCAATTTAGTCAAAACCTAGGAAGTATGATAACTGATGCACGCATGAACAAAGATCACTTCTACTCTCAGGTGACTTCAATATAAATCTCCTGCAAGACCAGACCCACACGTTACTGAATTCACAAACACAATGAGTAACTGCATGTTGCTACCAACAGTAACAAAAAACCCAAAAAGAGTTACAGAGACTATTTTTTCCCTACTTGACCACATCTGGGACCAACAACCATATCCCCTTTAAAATCAGGCATAATTACAGATAATACCAAAAGAACCCCTACCCTACTTTTCCTCATAACAACTCTTTGGGAAACTACCCCAAGACACTACTAAAGTCACCTTCAGACTTTACAATGAGGCAGCCATTAATAACTTCACAACAGCATAACAAACATTGACTGGACACTGAGCTAGAAATCTATACAGATATTGAAGAATTTTTAATAATTTTCTAAAAAAGACCCAATACCTTTTAAAAAAGCACTGCCCTAAAAAAACTAAACAGATGACAGCTAAGAGACTGAACAGTCCCTGCTAACACCCAGCATTCTCAAATCCATAAATACAAAACACCGATTAAAGAAAAACAGTAAAAGAATGGGTCACATAACCAGAGACCAAACAAAACGTTACTCGTCAATCCTAACCAGCCCGATAAGAAGGGCAAAAAAATTGTATTATGAAAAACAGATTATCCAACTTACGAGGTGATAATAAAAAAGACCCGGAAGACCCTATCAGAAATTCTGGGAACAAAAAAGATATCACGACATACCGAAAAAAAAATTAGCAAAATCAGATGAACCCAACTCCCACCAACAGAAACAGCAAACAGACTCAATGATTTCTTCTCCACTATAGGTCCAAAACCTTGCCCAATTAATATCCCAAGCTCAGATACCCCAACCAAATGACTACCTCACTGGCACTACCCGAACACACTGTTCCTACTCGACTAACCCATACGAAGTCCCCTTATTTTCAACGCACTGAAAAACAAGGCAGGAGATTTAATACCTTACCACCCTTTATATACAAAAAAGCGTCACAAGTAACTATCACCAATCATTGCAACACTCTTTTAACAAAACCATATTGGGAATCCCCCCCCCACCTTCCCTACATTTTCTCAAAATAGCAAGGGTCCCCCCGATCCATAAAGGAGGGGCCCAAAAACAGATTTTAATAACTTGGGGCCAATTTATCCAATTACACCCCTTTTCAAAAATTTTTCAAAAATTAAATTCATAAACAAAATCATCCTCCCCTCATCTCCCATAACATTCTCAACCCCCCCAAATTTTGGGGATTCAGGCCTAAAAAAAATACTAATGATGCAAATTTTATAAAATGCAAAAAACCATATATACATTTGCAATAGAGAAAAAAAAAGCCCTCTCTGGGGGACCCTTCTTTGACTTACGTAAAGTTTTGATACAGTTGACCAGATTTGCCCCCACTAAAATTGTCCCCACTATGGTATTAGGGGAAATCCCTCAATACTTCAAGTTTTACCTCAGCAACAGAAGCCAATATGTGTACGCAAATGGGGCAAGCTCTTCCGCAAAAACCAATTACAGTTGGTGCCCCACAGGGAAGTGCCCTTTGGCCCTTTCTTTTTCTCCTATACATAAATGACCAAACCAAAAATTTTTCGCAATTATAAAACCCCACACTTTTTGCAGAGGGACACCACATACTTTCTTCTCTCCCCCCCGACCCCCAGTCACGCTGCCAATCTGTAAAAAAACCGAATTACAAAAAATTATCTACCGGGTGAGGACAACAAACTTACACTAAACATTGACAAAACCTATTTTCATTCATTTTGGTAGCAGGGGTTAAAGGTACCTTTTTAAAACAAAAAGATAAAGGGATCACCAAATAACAAAGCTAACAGAGGGAAATTTTTAAAGGAATCCACCCCCGAAAAATAGACTAAAATTTCAAAAACAATACAACAAATTTCTAAAAAAAATTTAAAAAGGGCCCGTAGGCTTACTATCGAAATACGGTATTTTGGGTTTCCAAAAGTCAGCCCCCCGGCCCCTCTATCCCCTTCTTTTTTAACCCCTATTTTTACCTAGGGAAATTTTGTGCTGGGGCTCAACAACAAACCCATCTAGACCACAAATTCCCCAAACAAAAGGCTGCAGTTGAAATGAAACAAATTCCCCACTACAGGAAAGAACACCCCAAACCAAAAATTTCAAAAACCTAAAACCTACTCACCATAAAAAAACATCCATACTTATTATTGCACTTATTACTTTACAAAGAACATTTAAAACTTTTATTTTAACCCCCCTAAAAACAATCCCTTCCCAACCTTAACAGAAACAGGGCCCCATAATACAAGGCACAGATCACTCTTTGATTTTTCCTCGTGTCCATCTCACGCTATGCAAAAACTCAATGCACATAAAAGGCCCTAAAATCTGGAATTCATTACCTGTAAATATAAAAGAAACACTACCTGTTTATAAATTCAAGTCTCTTCTCAAAGTTCACTTGTCCTGGTAGTCAGTAAATGGGGGGCTGATAGTGCTGTCCTGGGAGACAGTAATGGTGAAGCTGGAGATTTTGTCCATGTAGTCGGGAATTATACGCAGGAAGGAATACATATAAATGACCTCATAGGGGACAGGAGCCATAGTAGGGAAACAAGTGTAGTCAAAGATAAGATAAAACCAATATTGCAAACTAGAAATACCGCAGGAAATAGCAAACAAGAGGACTCCACTAGCAATAGTGAGGATATATTACCAAAAACAACTGGTGGGAGCTCCATTGTTGGTGCTAGGGAGGATAGAAGTAAGACAGGGAAACATGCACCAACAGGGAATACAGTCATAGAAACCCAAGGCAAACGGAAACCAAGCCTGTGCACATACTATGCACTCGGTATCTGCTGGCATGGAAATCTGGAAAAACAGATGGGACGTGCAACTATGACCACCCTAGAAAATGCCATGCCCATATGACAACAGGAAAAATGCAAACTCCCTTCCTGTAAGCTTTTTCACCCTGAACTGTGTACCTCTTCAGTACAGGAAAGACTGTGCTATAACTTAAATTGCCAGGCATACCATATAAAGGGGACAAAAAGATACAAAACATCCAGGCCATGGGAAAACCTGGGTAGCCACAGCCACTCAAGAGGGAGAGGTTTTTTAGTGCCAGGAAGGAAAAAAAACTGGCAGGAAATGGCAGAAATCGTACACCAAATCCAGTCATTCCTGGAGTGGAACCACAGTCGATGGCCTCCACTCCAAACCAACAGATACAGATACTAATGCCGGAAAAAAAATCCCCCCCAGTACCAATAGTACCACCAGTCCGATAACATTCTTCTTAGCAAATATACAGGGTCTAAAGCCAGCAACAAACAACAAAATACCTTTCATCCGTGGACTGCTTGCAGAGGCAAAGGCAATGTTCGCGGCTTTCCACTGAGACCCACATAAAGGATCACTTGGACAACGAAATATGGATCCCAGGTTACAACCTATACAGATGTGACAGAGTGAACAGGCAAAAGGGGGGGGTTGGCCTGTACATTGAAGAGTCACTTGTTTGCACAGAACTGCTAAATGCCTCAAATGATGTAGTGGAAGTTTTAGCAGTAAAGGTCGAGAACCAAAATCTAGTCACTAGAGGAGATATAAAAAAGACCTGGAAAACACTCTCTCAGATTCTAGGGACCCACAAACTGAGAAAAACCAAGAATATTGTCCTAACTAAACCTAATGAAACACCACTACATCCCACTGACACAGCTAACAAGATAAACGACTTCTTCTCAAACATAGGATCTAATCTCGCCAGTAAAACCCCACATACCAATGCCCATGCCGGGACAAACCTAGATGGAAATTCCCAAATTTCCTTCACCTTGCACCAACTGAGCCCACGGAAGTCATTGAGATCATAAAGTCACTTAAAAATAACTTGGGGAATCTGTCCCATGCCCCACCATTACTGTACAAGCGAGCGGCCCATGTCCTTTCGCATGCTATTTCATTACTTTTTTAACAAGTCAATAGAGACTAGCACCTTCCGAAACTACTCAAGATGGCAAGGGTTACACCAATACATAAAGGTGGTGACCCTACAGCTTAAACAACTATAGGCCAATATCTAACTTACCATTGCTATCCAAAATCTTTGAGAAACTCGTGCACAGGAGACTGTATTCATTTATAACGGCTCAAAACATACTCAACCCCTGCCAGTTGGATTCAGGAAAAATAAAAGCACTAATGATGCAATCAAAAAAATGCTAGATCTGCTTTACACCAGCACTGGAAAATAAGGATTATCCACTAGGAATTTTTATTGACCTAAGAAAAGCTTTTGACAACTGTAAACCAAAGAAATCCTACTCCACAAACTTGACCACTACGGTATAAGAGGCCATGCGCTTGCTTATTTCAAATCTTACATTACTAATAGGTATCAGTACGTCACCATTAAAGACACAGCATCAGCAACACGGCCACTTGATACTGGAGTTCCGCAGGAAGTGTCCTTGGTCCCCTGCTCTTCCTCATATACACAATGACCTACCCAAAAGTATCCCAACACCTAAAACCCATTCTCTTTGCTGATGACAACGACTTATGTCATCTCTCCCCCCTAATCTTGCCACCCTTTAACACCATTGTGAATGAGGAGCTGACTAAAATATCGACTTGGATGACAGCCAACAAACTTACGCTTAACACTGACAAAACTTACTATATTATGTTGGTAGCCGAGCAGGGGATGCACAAATTAACATTAAGATTGACAACACTCTAATTACCAGAAATAATGGGGGAAAATTCTTAGGCTTTACCCTTTACAATAACCTGAATTTCAGCACCCATATCCAGCATATAGCCAAAAAAGTATCCAAAACGGTTTGGGATCCTCTCCAAGATACGATACTACGTGCCGCAAAATGCCCTTCTCACACTATACCACTCACTTATTTACCATACCTCACCTATGCTATTTGTGCTTGGGGATCAACTGCAGCAACACACCTAAAGCCAATAAAACCCAACAAAAAGCTGCAGTAAGAAAAATCACTAAATCCCATCCCCGGCAGCACACCCCCCCACTCTTCAAAGATCTAAACTTACTCCCAGTTCAGTACATCCACACTTACTACTGTGCAATCTATATCTACAGGGCCTTAAACTCTAATATCAACCTTGACCTTAAACGTTTTCTTGATAGTTGTGACAGAACCCACAGGCATAACACCAGAAACAAACATCTCTACGACATTCCCCGTGTCTGACTAAACCTTTACAAAAATTCAATGTATGTCAAAGGCCCTAAAATCTGGAATACTCTACCTGAGAACTCTAGAACTGCAGACACATTCATCACCTCAAAACTACCATTAGAAAACATCTTATCTCCCTGATACACCCCGTCAACTAACTTCACGAATACCACCTGGTGGTTCACACTTACACTCGCACACTCATTTGACCATAAACAGAAATATTAATCTCAGTCTTAATATAATGAATCCTGTGATACTCCAATACTGAAACTATATACTGTGCCAAAACAAAAGCATTCACACTGCTAAACTCACAAAATAGTATTTAGTCACTTAGCCATAATACCAACTTACCTCATAATTTGTAATATTTTACATTTAAGAATAAAACTAAGTATGCCCGAAATGCCTAGCCATGCTAAGCGTTCTAGTGGTACACTCTGTAATCTCAATTTTACTACATGTTAAACCAAACAATAACCAAATTTCTGTAAACTCAGCATTGTAATCCTTATAGAGAATAAACTTTGAATTTGAATTTGAATTTGAATTGTGGTAGTCTACAAGCCTCCGGATGCAACATCCCAGCAATTCCAGGAACAGCTGTTAAAAATTGACCACTGTCTGGAAAACCTTCCAGCTCCTGCACCCAACATCTTGCTCCTGGGGGATTTCAACTTAAGGCACCTAAAATGGAGGAATATAGCAAATAATATTGTTGCAGTAATAACACCAGGAGGCAGCTCTGATGAAAACTCACACTCACGCGAGCTTTTAAATCTCTGCACAAAATTCAATTTAAACCAGCAAATAATAGAGCCTACTAGACTGGAGAATACACTAGACCTCATCTTCACTAACAATGATGATCTGATAAGAAATGTCACCATATCAAAAACAATATACTCAGATCACAACATAATTGAGGTTCAGTCATGTATGCGCGGAGCCCCCGACCGACATAATGAGATTAGTCACGAGGGAGCATTCACCAAATTGAACTTCAATAACAAAAACATAAAGTGGGACCAAGTAAACCAAGTCCTAACCGATATAAGCTGGGAAGATATACTAAGCAACACAGACCCCAACTTATGCCTAGAAAAGGTTAACTCGGTGGCACTCGATGTATGCACAAGGCTTATTCCTCTAAGAAAAAGGAGGAGTAGATGTAAAACAGAAAGAGACAGGCGCTCCCTTTACAGGCGACGGAAAAGAATAACAGAGCGGCTGAAAGAGGTCAATATATCTGAAATGCGTAGGGAGACACTGGTCAAAGAAATAGCAAGCATCGAACTTAAGCTAAAAAAAATCCTTTAGGAGTCAGGAATCGCGGGAAGAACTAAAAGCCATAAATGAAATCGAAAGAAACCCAAAGTATTTCTTCTCCTATGCCAAATCAAAATCGAGAATAACGTCCAGTATTGGGCCCCTACTTAAACAAGATGGGTCCTACACCGATGACAGCAAGGAAATGAGTGAGCTACTCAAGTCCCAATATGACTCAGTTTTTAGCAAGCCGCTAACCAGACTGAGAGTCGAAGATCAAAATGAATTTTTTATGAGAGAGCCACAAAATTTGATTAACACAAGCCTATCCGATGTTATCCTGACGCCAAATGACTTCGAACAGGCGATAAATGACATGCCCATGCACTCTGCCCCAGGGCCAGACTCATGGAACTCTGTGTTCATCAAGAACTGCAAGAAGCCCCTATCACGAGCCTTTTCCATCCTATGGAGAGGAAGCATGGACACGGGGTCGTCCCACATTTTACTAAAAACAACAGACATAGCCCCACTCCAAAAAGGGGGGCAGTAAAGCAACAGCAAAGAACTACAGACCAATAGCACTAACATCCCATATCATAAAAATCTTTGAAAGGGTCCTAAGAAGCAAGATCACCACCCATCTAGAAACCCATCAGTTACACAACCCAGGGCAACATGGGTTTAGAACAGGTCGCTCCTGTCTGTCTCAACTATTGGATCACTACGACAAGGTCCTAAATGCACTAGAAGACAAAAAGATGCAGATGTAATATATACAGACTTTGCAAAAGCCTTCGACAAGTGTGACCATGGCGTAATAGCGCACAAAATGCGTGCTAAAGGAATAACAGGAAAAGTCGGTCGATGGATCTATAATTTCCTCACTAACAGAACACAGAGAGTAGTCGTCAACAGTGTAAAGTCCGAGGCAGCTAGGGTGAAAAGCTCTGTTCCACAAGGCACAGTATTCGCTCCCATCTTGTTCCTCATCCTCATATCCGACATAGACAAGGATGTCAGCCACAGCACCGTGTCTTCCTTTGCAGATGACACCCGAATCTGCATGACAGTGTCTTCCATTGCAGACACTGCAAAGCTCCAGGCGGACATCAACCAAATCTTTCAGGGGGCTGCAGAAAACAATATGAAGTTCAACGATGAGAAATTTCAATTACTCAGATATGGTAAACATGAGGAAATTAAATCTTCATCAGAGTACAAAACAAATTCTGGCCACAAAATAGAGCGAAACACCAACGTCAAAGACCTGGGAGTGATCATGTCGGAGGATCTCACCTTCAAGGACCATAACATTGTATCAATCGCATCTGCTAGAAAAATGACAGGATGGATAATGAGAACCTTCAAAACTAGGGAGGCCAAGCCCATGATGACACTCTTCAGGTCACTTGTTCTATCTAGGCTGGAATATTGCTGCACACTAACAGCACCTTTCAAGGCAGGTGAAATTGCCGACCTAGAAAATGTACAGAGAACTTTCACGGCGCCAAACGGAGATAAAACACCTCAATTATTGGGAGCGCTTGAGGTTCCTAAACCTGTATTCCCTGGGAAAGCAAGAGGGAGAGATACATGATTATATACACCTGGAAAATCCTAGAGGGACTAGCACCGAACTTGCACACGAAATCACTCACTACGAAAGCAAAAGACTTGGTAGACGATGCACCATCCCCCCAATGAAAAGCAGGGTGTCACTAGCACGTTAAGAGACCATACAATAAGTGTCAGGGGCCCGAGACTGTTCAACTGCCTCCCAGCACACATAAGGGGGATTACCAAACAGACCCCTGCAGTCTTCAAGCTGGCACTGGACAAGCACCTAAAGTCGGTTCCGGATCAGCCGGGCTGTGGCTCGTACGTTGGTTTGCGTGCAGCCAGCAGCAACAGCCTGGTTGATCAGGCTCTGATCCACCAGGAGGCCTGGTCACAGACCGGGCCGCGGGGGCGTTGACCCCCGGAACTCTCTCCAGGTAAACTCCAGGTAAACTCACTCAAAACCAAATAAATACTGAATAACTGAACCATATAAATTGTATATCCTAAATGTTACTCACAATTATATCACACAAATGTTAAACCTAACTTTGTTATTTTTTTTTAAATACACTACCTAACAGAATACTCCATTCTAGTGAATGAACAGCAATGCATGCAACCATATGACCTGTCTTTGTATTACTCATTTGTATTTTATAGTTATCTGTTTACAATAATGTCTTATCACTGATTTCATCATTGCTTAGTTAATCTTAAGTTAATTGTAAGCCAGCCCGTAATGCTATGCATATAAGTGGCTTTGGCATGCTGCTCTTACCTGTATTTTTTTGTACCTCTGTATGTTTACCTGGAGTTTACCTGGAGAGAGTTCCGGGGGTCAACGCCCCCGCGGCCCGGTCTGTGACCAGGCCTCCTGGTGGATCAGAGCCTGATCAACCAGGCTGTTGCTGCTGGCTGCGTATGCTAAATTTCTAAATAAATAAATAAATAAATAAATAAATAAAAAAGACAACACTGGTGGTGGGAAGTGTCACAAGACATCACTGGTGATGGTAAGTGTCACAAGACAACAAGGT
>NW_026466145.1:0-14552 GCF_026875155.1 Cherax quadricarinatus
TTAAATCTAAAAGGGTTGGTTTTGACATTTTTCCGTACAATAGAAGTAGCTTTTTCGGATCATCGGGCGGTAGTAGCGAGGTGGCGGGGAGTCACTGCAGGTAATCTGGGGGATATTGGAAATTAAATACAATGTGTTAGGTGATGAGGGGGGGATAGGGGGATTTGCAACGCTGTGGGAGGGTTTACGTGCAGAGATAAATGGGTAGAGGATGTGGTGATGTGGTGGGATGGTGGGGCAAAAAACGGATTAAGCAATATTACGTAAAGGAAGGGAAACGTATCAATTCTTTAAAATATGGGCTTGCTAACTATTTGGAGGATAGATTACGGGGTGTTATGCGAGGGGGCGGTGGCGGGCACTTATCCAATGGATGAAATTATGGCAATTAAAGGGAGGCTGCGTGAGGTACAGGATGAAGGTTCCAACGGTGCGGGTACAGGCGGGGGTGGAAGAGGTGTTATGGGGCGATAGACCTTCATCGTGGTATTGCGTAGGCAGAAACAAAGACAGCAGGCAATGACTATTCCATGTTGGAGGTTCATGATCGATAGGAGGGTACAGGGAGGGGCAGGTCATACAAGCTACGGAAGGAATGGGGGCGTTTGCTGACAAGTGGTATGAGAAGTACTGGCAACGAGAAGGGGTAGAGGATGGGTTTTAGAACAGGTGTGTGGGAGTGTGGTATGTCAGTTGCGTAACAGTGAATAGGGAAGCACTGGGTGGCGAAATAACTGAGGGGAAATATGGAGGGCTTTAAGTGGAATGCGAAAGGGCAAAGCACCGGGAATTGATGGACTCCCGGTAGAGCTTTATCAGCAGCATTGGGAACTATTGAGGCATTTTCTGGTTAGGTTATTAAATTGCATGAAGGAGAGAGGTGAGCTGGTGAGAAGCAGGCAACGGCTGTCGTTGTATTGTACCGAAGGGTAAGGGGCAGCATACGCTTCGGGAATTACCGGGCGATCTCGTTGTTATGCGCAGATTATAAATTGTTTGCGAAGATTTGGGAAATCGGTTCAAGTGTGTGGTAGGGCGGGTAGTATCAAAAACTCAGTTTGGTTTGCAGGGAGGTCTATGGTGGAGGGGCATGGGTTACTTAGGGATTTCGTGGAGGCAAAAGGGGGGGGAGGGAGGGAGGTTTGGTGGCGCTCGATTGGCAAGGGGCATACGATAGAGTGGATCGGAAAGCATTGAAAGCCATCCTCAGGGTCAGGGTTTGGGGAAGAAATAGTGGGCTGGGTTGAGGCGTTTGTATGGAGGTGCAATGGCGAGGGTACAGATTAATGGTCGATTGGGTGGGAAGATTGTAATGGTAGGGGACTTGGCAGGGTGTCCTATGTCACAATATTGTTGCATGCGTACAGGACCCCCTTTTATAGATTGATGGAAGCAGCGTATGTGTCACGTAGAGGGACCAGGGTGTGAGGTTGCGAGTTTGGCCAGTTTTAATTGGGTATGTGGATGATACAACAGTTCTGATCAGGAGGGGATGTCAATGGACACATTAGACGGGGAAGTACAAACAAATGTTCAGCAAGGGGCAACTGGTATGAGGTAAATTCAGATAAATCCATGGTCATGGGGTGGTTAGGAGCTAGGGCGGGTAGGGTGATTGGGTAATTGCAGTTGTGAGGAAGCAGGTGAATTCGTTTAAAAACATCTGTGGTCTTAGTTATGCAGACTATCTACCAGTGGCACGCATGTGAAAACTCGCTAGGATGGTTAAAGTGATTCAGGACGCTTGGTGGCGATTGCGACCTTATCATTTGACCCTTGTGCAGCGTGACAATTGTTGTTTAATATCTTACTGTATAGCAAATAAGGCATCGTGGCAGCCGTGTTCCCAATAACTGGGCCCAGCAATAACGAACATACTTAGGGAAGGTTTTTAATTCTTGTGGGTTCGAGCTGTGATGGAATAAGAAGATATGTGTAATGTTACACTGTAAGTAAGGGGGGGCTGGGATTGCTGGAGACATAAAGCGGAGGGTCAAATGTGGTCTTCATTCAAGGGAGGTGATAGGGAACGGTGTGGGTGGGGGGGGGGGTTGGCCAGGATCCATAACAGATTGCAAACGGATTGTATACATGAGTTGATTGCATGAGTGGGAAACTGTGTTGAGGGCTCTGGCGTGGGATCGAGACCACAAAGGTTAAAAAGGTAGGTTGTGTAGATGAGCCGGGAGGGTAGTAGCGCCTGTAAGGAGGGAATTTTCCCCATGAATGCCATGGGGAAGAATAGGAATAGGTTGAGTAGGATGAGGTTTGCAACCTCGTGTTCGGATGTAATGATATCTTTTCTCACGCAATTTAACCGTCGGGTGTGGTTTCTACGTATAGACGAGTCGTTGACGGGGGAGTGTGGGATATTTGGTGGGGAGATTCGGCTTTTCCTGTAGTATATTTTGTGATGGACTGAGGAGCGTCAAGGGGTGGTTAAAAAGGGTGAAAAATAGATAGGAGGTAAAGAATTTCTTCTGTATTGGAGACAATTAAGTCATCGCCGTGGGTGGTTGGAGAACGTGTATACAGAGGCTGTGGAATACCATATGGCAGATTAATCTATATAGTGTGGGGATTGCGGGTCAACAGGTTACTGAGGTGAAGAGAGGTGTTAGCGTTAACGTTTTTATAAAACGGTATGTAGAAATAAGGAAATTTATGGAGGAGGTGGGTGAAGGACTTTTCAAGGGAAATAGGCAACTTACGTTACAGGTTTATTAGACTTGTAATATACGAGGGGAGGGGAGGTATGATTGGAAAGTGTTGCTGGGGGTTGGAAGACAGGGGTGGAAACAGGGTTGCCCTCCCTGGTAATGGATAACAAAAGTTTTGTGAGAGTGTTGGATGAGTGATGCATGAGTTAAACTAATATGTGGACCACGGTGCTAGCACCTGTGGAGCTGGCCCGTTTTTGTGTGACAGGAATTTATACATATTATACAATATTGGTGTGTGTATATAGATTTACGTAATGACATTGTAATTTGGAGATTTGCTATAATAATGCATGTGTTTGCCTCGCAACATGTTTCAGGTGCCTTGCACTGCCATAGTGTTGATGCGGATCATGCCACGGTACCCAGAGAATATGATGTGATATGTTTGAATTAATGTCTGTGCATTATTGTTCGTCTTCTGGTGTTACAGCAATTTCAGTTTTGTTTTGAGAGTAAAATAGGTTAATGCACGTCAGATATGTAAATAAATTTGGGCAACCAGTGTGTTCTAGTTTTTGTGGTTAGGTGCGTGCTAGGCACATTCTTTATGTGTTACTTTAGTGTCATGGTTATCATTTTGATGTTGTATTGTACTGTTGTCAATAGCACTATGTAATGTCCATATTAGCTGTATAGAGCTTGAAGTCATAGTGAAGCTGTGAGAATTGTTTTAACACTGGAATTGCAATGTTAAAATGTGTAAAAGGCTTTACATGTGTTGGATTTAGATACTAAGTTTATTCTTATGGGTTGTAGTAATTTGTATGTCCTTGTACGTTTCTATATCACCATTGTTGTGTAATACATATTGTTTATGTAACGAACCATATAGGACAATTACAAAAATTTTAATGTTTGGGATCATTGCTGTGTGACTTTAGATAGGCAAACATTCATTGTTTATAGTAATGTTTTAGGTTGTAATATGGGGTGGTTTGGATGACCACTAGGGGGGGGGGGTAATATTCTGTATAAATGTTCAGTGCAATGCATTGCATGGTCCCTGTAGTCCGATCATTCAGTAAACATTTCCGAAGGATGTGTAATAAAAGTGTTGTTCATATCAAGTAATTCTGTTTGAGTAGCTCCAACAGGTTTGGTTATGTGTTAGGATGAGGAGTATACAGGAGGGGGGGGTGTACCCACACGGAGTTGTAAGTGGTGGGTGTAACATTAGCTTAGAGGATTGTGTTACTTTATAGACTTAAATGAGTTTTACATATATATTTTGTTAATGTCAATGGTTAAAATAAAAATAAAAAAAAAAAAAAAAAAAAAAAAAAAAAAAAAAAAAAACTTCACTCTGAGTACAACGTATTCACACCACACCCACTATTACTTCGCCAAACCCCTGTCTGATGAGAATATCCCTCAAAGCTCACTTTCTAACCCTGACATCAGCCCCTTGCCAAACCAATGCCAACAATGCCCTCTACCGCCTAATCCATGTCCTCCAGAACCCCTTTATGATTCATGGTCCCTCGACATTGACCTAACCTGGCAACCCAACTGAGACTCAAACAACCACCCTTCCCCACAACGCATTTAAGCCTATTCCAAGGTAATTTTCACACAGTTATAAACAGCACAAAGCAACTAAAATGGCTTGGTAATCCTGAATGGTACTCTGGCTTTTTACCCATTCGACCAACACCACCACCAGCTGTTGCCTGCGATTCTCCTTCTCCCACTACCTCCGTCTTTCATGGCATTCATTAACCTTACTAGGAATCCTCTTAGCAGACCCAGTGTTGTATCATAAATTCGCTTGTTAAACCATCTATCCCGGGTGCCTTTCCCTTCCTTCATGTCCAAAAGAGCTCTCCATAATTCCTCCTCCTCATGACCCCACCCAAGTGCTCCCGATCACTTCTCCCAGGTTTGCATGCGGACATACACACATACCTGCTCAAGAACCCTCGCCTTCCACCCCACTACATTTCCCGTATTCCACAAACCAATCTATCTGCATACTACTCCATCCCCGTTGTTTCCCGCAATACTGACTCCTCTTTGAAGCCCCTACCAAGAAATGAACAGCATCTGATATGTAGGCATTTGCTGTTGTTCCTTCTGTCCTCGCAGCACACAGAAGGCCTGGTCACAGACCGGCCCGCCGGGGGCGATGAGCCCCCAACACTCACCAGTTAAAACTCCAGCACACAAGCCGAAGGCTTGGTCTCCCCGGGAGAGTGCTTCGACCAACCCCAATTGTACCCGTACCACTGCAAGAATACTCTTCTTGCAAATTCCTTATCCTGTCCATCAACATTTGTAAAACCTCTACTGGGAAAACCTTCGCCCCCCCCGTCTAACAATCCGTACTATCTAATCTAAATAATTTGACAACCTACTGCAATTGATAAATCATTACCCACCCTCACATAAAAACTGACGTATCATACCTAAGCCACACGATCCCACCATCCTACCACATCCTCCTCAGTCCTTCCCCTGCACAGAGCTGTTTCCCAAATACTGCAAAACCTTCCACTCCCATCCCATCCCCCAAAACAATCATATCCAGTTCCAATAGCTTACCTTCCCTGCCTACGAGCAAATCTTCCCACCCCCACCTCGACTAATTACTTCCAATAGATCTGAATACAACATCTCAATAGTTTTAAAAGACTCTACCAAAACCGCTCTGATATAAATATATCCTTCCCACACGAGCTGCATATCCCTGCCTTTTAAAGTATGTTCCACCTCACACCATACCTCCCCCAAAAGCATCACAATAACTGAAGATCTCTAAGCCGCCCCCTAAGACTGAAGGAAAAATATCTCGCTCCTCTGGGTTCCATGTCTGCCCCTCCTGATACACAATTCCAATCCTCCCCCACAAATGCTACAGATGGTAAACTATGCGTAGGAAGTACACAAGTTCTCCTCACAAAATCCATCATCACATACACTTCACTTTACTGCTGGGGCATACACACAACAAACTCCACACTCTCTCCCATCACCATCCTTCCACACATAAATACTCTCTCCCCCTCCCCCTCTTTCTGTGGAATACATGATCAACACACCACTCGTACACCCTGAATCGCCTCATGTCCATCCATGGCACTCGCACTGTCCATCACAGGTCGCACGCTGGTCCTCATCTCCTCCCACACACACCTCCATTCCACCTCAATCCCATGTTCCGCTCACTGCGACTCTCCACCTCTGTAGACTGCTCCATAATCTTTTGAAACACTTTCATATCTGCTTTAATCAGCCTCAAAAGCACTTTGCATAGTTTACCCATGAAAAATACATCTTGATACAAATCCGTCAACCTGAAGCTCACAATGCCGTGTTACAGTTTTAATGCTGAACATCATGATAACCATCCACCAAGCGCCTCTAGATTGAGCTGTTAGGCATTTTCACGAATATTCTATAAACACCATTTAGTGCAGTCCCTATAAATCCTCCGTCTTGATGCCGAAGTTTTTCTCTTATACTTTTGGGCAATAAATACCTCGACTGACGTAGCTTAAAGCCCACTAATGATCAATGCCCACAGTATTCACTCTCCGTGCAGCACCTAGCGCTATATTATTTACTTGGTAGCTCGTCTGGGGTAAACAGTAAAGAGGGTGCAAAGCATTGACCGCAACTTTACCTCATCTAGGCAGCCTCGAATGACCAGTTACATATTATCGATTTTTAAATTCTTTCCTTCCAGACTGTTTTATCCCCAAATTTTCCCCTCTTCGATTTCACTACTGTAGTGACTAGTTTATAGACCAATAAGATGTTGTGAGAACTGCACAGTACATCTATCTGGGTGATACCTATTGTAGACAGCCTGGTACTGTCCTGCACAGACAGCCCATGCTGTCCTGCCAGCTTGAGTTCATCTTTCACCGCCACTCATGTGGCTGCCCCTGTATGACCATGCCTCCCGGTGGGCACGCCAGGCAGCCCAGACTTTCCTCAACCTCACTTACACAGCGGCCTAACAGGAACACACAAGGCTCTCTCTCGTGGATGGCCCTGCCCGGGTCATGGCACACACAAGCCTGTGTACCCACCACGACATTAACATTAAAGTAAAGAAGCCTCGAGATGTTATTTCCATCCACACCCGCTACCATACAAATACCAAACAACTCCCATCATAAAATGAATGACATCGTGCTCGCAAGGCAGTTGTGTTTGCCTGGAGAGAGGGAGGAAGAGGTATGAAGTCATCTTCACTTCATCACCCTACACAAGAAAGCACTCCGTCTCTCAACGAGTTATCCTGATGTCGTATCTGCACGTTGAGCATCCAGACACAAGGTACAATCAGTATCCAGCCGAAATTGCCAAAATTCTCCGAGAATTGTAAGTGGCATCAAAGTGACCCCACGCTACAGCTCCCACACTACAGTTTCCCACGCAGTTTCTCAAGTCACGTTTCAGCGTCCACTTTATTTGCTTGTTGTTGTTCAGCTCAGCACAGCTGTTTCAGCAAGCCAAGGTAGTTTTGTGTGATTCTGTGGTCCAGTGATTTCTGTGTTTGTGTGTGATAGGAGGAGGAATGGCAGGATGCCGCCCTGCCATACACTCACCCCCGCTCCTACTCGCCACCACACCACCAATACACTCAACCAACTGCCCATCCCTCTGCTTGTGTTTTCTGTTTGTTTTTCGTGTGATTCATTGCCAGGCTGTTGTATCTGAGTGCCCGAGCCACTCGAAGCTAAACGTGGATGCAGCATGGCCACGTGGATCACGACGCCACGTGGGTGTGGCAATGCCACTAGAGATCTCTATGCCACTTGGTTCGTGACGCCACGTGGGAGTGGGCGATGTCACGTAGACCTACGAGCTAACGTGAGTTACCAGATGTCCCAGGCCACTTGCTGTGTTCTGCTGCCCTCAACACATCGGACCGTCACCGACGATGCTGCCGCGACTTCATGTCGTCACAATGTCCTGCCTGACGTCACCTTCGAGAAGTCTGCTGAAGTCACCTCGAGATATTCTGTGACATCACGATGTCAGTCAGACTCACCCTCGAGATTTCCTGCTGACATCACATACCAGCCTGACGTCAACCTCACAACATCACACCTGACTATCACATGATGTCACCATCGTGTGCATGTCAGTAAAATGTTTCAGTCTTGTCGAGAAGATTGAGAGAAGAAAAATTGTTTTATGTTCATTAAGTTCTCTCATTCCCAGTGTTCTCAACATTTTTAGTATACGTCTTAGTTCAGTTTTTGTGCACAGAAAAGCGATCATTTGCTAGTTAAGCCATGTTGTACCGAGTGTGTTTTTAAAGTTTCTCGTGTGTCCAGTGAGGTCTGAGCCAGACCTGAGTTAGCACCACTGTGCTAAGTCATACCCGTGTGACCAGTACGTTTGACAGCTGATGTCAAGACAGCTCCGAAGTGACTCGAGCCTCTTGTACAGATAGCTTGTAAGCTCGTCGCTCGTGTTGTTCTGGCAGAACGAACCTGCTACGATTTCCTTTTCCATCGAGATTTGTTTCACCTTCACCTCCAGACATCAGAGTGCAGTTATATGTACAGAGAAACAAGTCTGGGACGCTTAACTAACCTCTGCTATAACACCAACTGTCGAGAGATGATACTCTCAAGCTGCAGTCCAAGGCCTGTCGCACGCGCTGTGTCAGCCTCGTGTCAAAGCTACAGTGAGCAGACTGCACAAAGAAGATGTCACTTTGACTGCTAGCTCACTCACTGCAGTCTGGTGTATGATGTTACGACCCCCAGATG
This sequence comes from Cherax quadricarinatus, assembly GCF_026875155.1. Lineage (NCBI taxonomy): Eukaryota > Metazoa > Arthropoda > Malacostraca > Decapoda > Parastacidae > Cherax > Cherax quadricarinatus. Next base: position 8,456 of record NW_026466145.1, read on the forward strand.
TTCACCCAGTCGTCTTCTGCCACGACTTGTTCCACAACTCCGCTCCAAAACGCTCTGCCGGCAGTTACAGGCCCAGCGACAGTAACAGTCGAGAAGTGTCCTCCTGAGTCGCAGCCAGAATCCTGCCCATTGCCGAGTTTGGTCGACGCCTCACTCAGGGCACCAGCAAGTTTGTGCCCCAGGGTGAGTTGAAAACCTGAGCGACTCCTACGATTACTGCTTCACCGTTCCAGAGGAGACCGTAACCTGTTACGTCACAGCTCAACCGCAGCGATGACTCCACGTGTTCATGTATCTGTCCACACGCAGGAAAGGCGTGCAGTGATGCCCTCGATGCTCACAGCCTTGGACCACGACTGTTTTTAGCAACACCCACATGTTTTTTAGGTTCCCTCCCTGTAGGAATTTTTTTTTCCATGTCCAAATGTATATAAATTTTTTATTTGGTGTTCTGTGCCTGTTCCTACGAAGAGAGACCGAGTTTCTTTATCACCAATATTGTCGCGTCTGGACGAGTGCGTAGGTGGGCCGAGCATAGAAGACAGTCTGTACTGTCTGTACTGTCTGCACAGACAGCCCATGCTGTCTGCCAGCTTAGTTCATACACAAGCCTGTGTACCCACCACGACATTAACAATAAAGTAAGAAGCCTCCGAAGAGTTTTATCATTAACCACTCTCGCTTGCAGCACCTACAAACAAAACCCGTTATACCTATCTCCAGGACACCAGGGAGGAAGGAGGGCATTTTCCAAACTCCATGGAGTCCCAGACGTCTAGAAAAACAGAGAAATTGACCATCATTAAATGTTGGTTCCAAAGGCATTCATTAATGATTTACCGGTACTCTCCGCAAAGTCATTAGTCTTCTCCATCCCATAGGGCTCGAAGACCCAGGAGAGGTTCCAGTGGTCAATGCCCCTGCGGCCATCCTGTTAACCAGAACTTCTTGGTGGACTAGTGCCTAATCAGTTCATGCTTGTTACTGCTACCCGGAAAGGGGAAAGAGTTGTCTAAATTCCTTATGAAGCTAAGCCAAAGACTCATCAGGGTAAATAAAGATCCCAGGGCATCTAGTTTCTGTTCAAAGACTCAGCCACTGATGTTCAGCAGGTTAATGCCTGCTGTGATCTTTGGTCATGCAACCCCAGTTCTGAGGAGCTGGATGAGATTTTTCGCATTATAACAGTGACAAACTCCAATAGCAATATGTACTAAACATATCTCTGACACACCTCATGTACTGTAAATGTCATCTTTTATACCAACAATGTATCTCTAAATCAATTGTATCACATCATTTAAAAAAAAACTAGATATTGTGTAAACATGAAGGAAAACACAGGGTATACCTGAGAGGTTTCAGGGGTCAATGCCACCGGGCCAGGTCTTGAGACCAGGGCTTGTGATGGATCGAGTTCTGATCAACAGGATCAAGTTATTGCTGGCCGAAAGAAAACCACATACAAAACACAGCCCGGCTGATACATGACTGTAATTAGTGGCATGTTCAGAGCCATATTTGAAGATAGCCAGGGGTCAATTGTTAATTCCTCCTTATGTATGCCTGGGAGTCAGTTGAACAGTCTTGGATCTCTGGAACTTAATGTGTTGTCTCTCATGTACTCTTGGCACCCGTTACTTTTTCATTGGATACTGTTGCAATCTCCCTGTCGAGTCTTTTGCTTTCAAAGGGAGTGATTTAGTGTGCAAGTTTCGTACCAATCCCTCTATGATTTTCCAAGTGTATATTACAGTATCTCTCTCGCCTGCATTCCAGTAATACAGTTAGTTAATATGTTTTATTATGCAACCCTAATACCCATAGCGTGGCGGTAGTCGAAAAGATTACGAGAAACATAATTGGTCCAGGGACTGGACTCCACAGTTCTGATAGAAGAGCAAGTACAGAGGTAAAGGAACTCACAATTTACAAAGGTAATGAACTCCAGGTAGGTCTGGTCACAATCATGACAAAGTTACAAAGTATTAACAGATTACAGAGTACGAAATGGGTCCAGTGGGACTGGGCCGCCCAAAGTTTGATAACTGAACTACGTACAAAGGATAATGAACTCACAAGTTACAAAGTTAATGAATCTTGTAAAAATGGTTACTTACGTTTATACATGGTTACAATCATGAACAAATTATAGAGTAATGAGTGTGAAGGCTCACTCAGCCCTGTAACAACTTCAGACAGTATTACCAAGGCTGGCTCCTCCTCAGGAAAAGTAATGAATAAAAAAAGAACAAAAACTGACAAACATAAGCACTTTATTATTTAGAAAATATAAAACATAAAACACTTAAATATGAAATATTAATCCTACATTAAAGAAAATGAAAAATGAAAAATATAAATGAGATCTGAATTCAATGCTAATATAAATACATTATAATTAAACTTGGGTGTCTGGTGTGGTGACACTGCGTGTTGTTGAAATCGTAGCCATTGCCAATGATGGGGGTCGCAGTGTTGATGACAACCACCTGCTCGTTCTCAGCAGATTTTCTAGCCACAATAATCCGTCCAAAGACAGGAAAGCAGTTTTTTTCCACTGCAATGATGAGGGGTTATAACCTGCTACATGCATACACAAACAGGTTAGTGGATCAGAAATTGGTGACCTGATCTCAGAAACGTTAACCCATCTCCTCAATTCTACCTCGTTGATTGGCAGGTGACCCTCTCGTGTCATTCAAGCTGTAAAGAGAGACAGATTACCCACTGCTTTAGAATCACTCTCCATTATAATACAATACCTAAAAGATGTGGTGATTATTAAAACATTAACTTATCAAAGACTGAAAGGACTAAGTTAATTATTGGACAAAAGTGAAGCTTTCAACCAGTAAGTCCACTAAAATATGAACAGGCATGTCTTACAGTAGTGTTGGGAGCTGTGGAGTCGATGGATAACGTCACCTTTCTGGAGGGGGGGAAAGAGGGGGGGAATGATACGGAGCTAGACAGACCCTACCTTAACAATCAGCCGGCAATCAAACCTATCACTTTCGGGGATGGGGAAAAATGGGGGAATAGTGGGAGCTGGACTTACCCTACCTTAACAAGTAGCCGCAATTGAAACTATGTTACTATATACCCCTCGCTACTCCTGCCTATTGAACTTTTCCCTCACACTTCCCCCATACCAAGACGTATAGTCAAGGAATAAGAAGAATAGGCGAGGAAAAAGTTCTGACATGTGGAAGTCGTTAAGGCAACAAATCTTCTACTGACTGTCACGACTTAACCACCAGAGAAATATATTAGCTGAACCGTTTCTAAAATATACTTTTCCCTGTAGATAAGAATATAAGCTAGGAGATACCCCACACAAGGGCCAAACATTCCTTTTCTATGGTGGAGTATCTCGTTTCTTCTTTTCTGCAGAGTGGAAGTTTTAGATATAATAAATATACAGTAACTAGGAGTGTGTGTATTTTTGTGCAGTAAGCACTGACCCTATTTCAGAGCTATACCTTCTTTGTAACCTTAATTAATGCTTGACCAAAATAATGTGCTTGAGTTTATGCATGGGTCTTAACGATGGGCCAAGTGTTCGGTCACAGGCAAAATCAATGAGCCATTTGAAGAACAGCTCTCGGCATGGTTTAGAACAACAAGGAGAGAATAATCTATCACTGAAGAATGAGATATTAAAAAACCACGACTTAATAAGATGCCATTAATATATACAAACGTATGATATACGTATCTCCGTGGATAACTTTGTTGTTAAAAAGCCTGATATAATGACAATCCCGAAGTGAAGGGCAATTGCACTGTATAATGACAAAGTCATCCTTTGACATAAATCTGGAAAATAAAAGGACTTACGGTGGAGAAGAGGAGGTAGGAGAAGGCGGGGTATGGTCTGAGCCCTAGTCAGACATTGAGAAGTGCCGATGCAATACCCTTACATTCAACCCGACGAGATGGACAGGTGATCAGCTATTTCTCTATCGAGAGAAGAATCATCTGTTTCACCCCAAATGAACAGTAAAGAGACAATGCAGCTTCCCGTGCAAATTGTTAAGGTGATTATATTAACTTGCAAGGAAGAAGAGCTGGAAAACTTAGATCCACGGGTGGTGACGAAAATATCCGCCTCTGAAGGAAGAACGCAACCTAATATTACCCACTATTATGAACAAGTAAATGGCTATACCTTCATTAGGTCCGAACGGTGAACCATTTAGTTTTCAAGTAACATGAGCAGTGTTCTGCAATCGCTGATTGGGCGTGCAGACCCTTGCCTGACGCTCCTCAGTAAACCTGACCATGGTACGAGTAGGAGAAGTGCATTTCGCAGCCTGGAGAGGTAGAGTTGCGGACGTGCTTTTGCACCCCTCTAACTGTTTCCCAGACGAGCTAATCAGTCAACGACATGGCGCCAGGTGTTCGCAGGAGAGTGAATACTGTGGGAATGAAACTTTATTAGTGGGGCTTTAACACACTACGTCAGTCGATGTGTTTATTGCCCAAAATTATACGAGAGACATATGGCATCAGAGACGAGGATTTATATGGAGTGGCTCTGAACGGTGTAAATAGAATTTTCGTGAAAGTGCTAACTGCTCAAGTATACGAGGCTTTGGTTGATCGTTACCAGATGTCAGCATTACTGTAACACCGGCAGTGAGGGTCAAGTTGATTGATGTATCACGACATTATTCGTGGGTTAAGCTCCGCAACGTGCCTTTTGCGGCTGATAGGTAGATATTCGAAATGTTTTCGAACGTTATGGAACTGTACATCTGGCCCAACCTGGCAAATGGGTAAAAGGTGCTACACAGGATTCCTGAGGGTTCTTTTAATCTCAAGATGACGCTTAGCATCCTATACCCTCGTATGTATATCTGGAAGAGTTTTAGAACCCAGGTAATGGTAGCGTATGCGGGGCAGAGGCGTACGTGCCGACGTGTGGCGAATTTGACCATATGGCGGCAGACTGTGGCAAGCGGAGTATGGCTCCTGGGCCGGCAAGGGGCGGAGCACCTGCGCATGAGCACCCGATGCCTAAGGAAGAACGGGGCAAGGAGGAGGCGTGGTCGCATGTGTAGTGAAGAGGTATGGCTCCTCCAGTGGAAATCGAAGAAGTGGTGATCCATGAATCACCTGGCCCATCAACAGTGGCTCCTGGGCCGGCAAGGGTGGAGCACCTGCGCATTGAGCACCCAATGCCTAAAGAAGAACAGGTGCAAGGAGGAGGGCGTGTCGCATGTGAGTGAAGTGGTGGTGGCTCCTCCTGGGGAATCGGAAGAAGTGGTGATCCATGAATCACCTGGCCCATCAACAGTACAGTTGTCAAGTGAGGAGGTACAGGAGGGCGCAGCAGTGAAGGCTATTGAGAGGAGTTGGAGACGTGATACAGGCTATGTTACAGTCTACGGAGGTGGAGAGTTACAGCGAACAAGACCCTGGGATCAGGTAGAAGGTGTGTGTGGGGAAGGGGAGGATCAGGTGGCACCTGTGGTGGACAGTGCGAGTGCCATGGAGGGTGCATGGAGGCGATTAAGGGTGGTAGAGGTGGAAGTCCATTGTGCTGGCTCCCAGGACTCAGATATGGACACTGAGGGAGCTACAAGGAAAAAGGGCAGCAGCGTCAGATTCGGACGATGTTCTGACACCGGCGCAAAGGCCGGGAAAAAGCCATGGGGTTTGGTACCCAGAGTGACTCTGCGAGAGGGCCACAACAGAAGGGGGGGGGATGGTTGGGAAGGAGGGGGGAAACTGTGGCAAAGGCACAGTCCAGGGGAACAGTCTGAAAGGGAAGAATCTTGACATGAGGCGGGGAAGGAAACCTTAAGCTGGCCTCAGGTGTGTAACAATAAATATTAATGGTCTGTGTGATGGTGTTAAACGGGAGTGCTTCAGATGTTTTTGAATAGGTATAAGGTTGACGTAGCTTTTGTGCAGGAGCACAATTTTAAGCTTGGTCGTGAATAGTGGTCCCTGGGTATCAGCTTATGTGTTGCCGTCTGAGCGTTTAAAAGGGAGGAGTGGGTGTGTGATCAGGGAGGCGCAGCCCGTTTGTATTGCATAGGAAAGATGGGGGGGAGGGGGGAGAGTATTACTGTTTAAAGGGTGA
>NW_026466146.1:0-12500 GCF_026875155.1 Cherax quadricarinatus
GAGTGCCAGTATGTCAGTCTTGTGAGTGCCAGGTATGTCAGTCTTGTGAGTGCCAGGTATGTCAGTCTTGTGAGTGCCAGGTATGTCAGTCTTGTGAGTGCCAGGTATGTCAGTCTTGTGAGTGCCAGGTATGTCAGTCATGTGAGTGCCAGGTATGTCAGTCATGTGTGTGTCAGGTATGCCAGTTATATGAATGCAAGGTATGCCAATCATCTGAGTGTCAGGTATGCCAGTCATGTGAGTGCCAGGTATGTCAGTTATGTGAGTGCCAGGTATGCCAGTCATGTGGGTGCCAGGTATGTCAGTCATGTGAGTCAATCATGTGAGTGCCAGGTATGTCGGTCATGTGAGTGTCAGGTATGCCAGTTAAGTAAGTGCCAGGTATGTCAGTCATGTGAGTGCCAGGTATCTAAATCAAGTGAATCGCACAAGTAGACCAGAAGAATGTCATGTGTGTAGACCACGAAGGTGTGTGAAGACAGCTGGTTGTGGAAGACAGGAGGGGTGTGGAAGGCAGCAGGGTGTGGAATGCTGCAGGGTGTGGAGGGCAGCAGGGCGTGGAAATCAGCAGGGTGTGGAAGGCAAGAGGGTGTGCAAGGCAGCAATGTGTAGAAGACACCAGGCTGTGGAAGGCAGCAGGGCGTGGAGGGCAGTAAGGTGTGGAAGGCAGCAGGGTGTGGAAGGCAGCAGGGTGTGGAAGGCAGCAGGGTGTGGAAGGCAGCAGGGTGTGGAAGGCAGTAGGGTGTGGAAGGCAGCAGTGTGTGGAAGGCAGCAGGGTGTGGAAGACAGCAGGGTGGGAAGGCAGCAGGATGTGGAAGGCAGCAGGGTGTGGAAGGGAGCAAGGTGTGGAAGGCAGCAGGGTGTGGAAGGCAGCAGGGTGTGGAAGGCAGCAGGGTGTGGAAGGCAGCAGGGTGTGGAAGGCAGCAGGGTGTGGAAGGCAGCAGGGTGTGGAAGGCAGCATGGTGTGGAAGGCAGCAGGGTGTGGAAGGCAGCAGGGTGTGGAAGGCAGCAGGGTGTGGAAGGCAGCAGGGTGTGGAAGGCAGCAGGGTGTGGAAGGCAGCAGGGTGTGGAAGGCAGCAGGGTGTGGAAGGCAGCAGGGTGTGGAAGGCAGCTGGTGTGGAAGCAGCAGGGTGTGGAAGGCAGCAGGGTGTGGAAGGCAGCAGGGTGTGGAAGGCAGCAGGGTGTGGAAGGCAGCAGGGTGTGGAAGGCAGCAGGGTGTGGAAGACAGCAGGGTGTGGAAGGCAGCAGTGTGGGAAGGCGCAGGGTGTGGAAGGCAGCAGGGTGTGGAAATCAGCAGGGTGTGGAAGACAGCAGGGTGTGGAAGGCAGCAGGGTGTGGAAGGCAACAGGGTGTGGAAGGCAGCAGGGTGTGGAAGGCAGCAGGGTGTGGAAGGCAGCAGGGTGTGGAAGGCAGCAGGTGTGGAAGGCAGCAGGGTGTGGAAGGCAGCAGGGTGTGGAAGGCAGCAGGGTGTGGAAGGCAGCAGGGTGTGGAAGACAGCAGGGTGTGGAAGGCAGCAGGGTGTGGAAGGCAGCAGGGTGTGGAAGGCAGCAGGGTGTGGAAATCAGCAGGTGTGGAAGACAGCAGGGTGTGGAAGGCAGCAGGGTGTGGAAGGCAACAGGGTGTGGAAGGCAGCAGGGTGTGGAAGGCAGCAGGGTGTGGAAGGCAGCAGGGTGTGGAAGGCAGCAGGGTGTGGAAGGCAGCAGGGTGTGGAAGGCAGCAGGGTGTGGAAGGCAGCAGGGTGTGGAAGGCAGCAGGGTGTGGAAGACAGCAGGGTGTGGAAGGCAGCAGGATGTGGAAGGCAGCAGGGTGTGGAAGGCAGCAGGGTGTGGAAGGCAGCAGGTGTGGAAGGCAGCAGGGTGTGGAAGGCAGCAGGGTGTGGAAGGCAGCAGGTGTGGGAAGGCAGCAGGGTGTGGAAGGCAGCAGGGTGTGGAAGGCAGCAGGGTGTGGAAGGCAGCAGGGTGTGGAAGGCAGCAGGGTGTGGAAGACAGCAGGGTGTGGAAAGCAGCAGGGTGTGGAAGGCAGCAGGGTGTGGAAGGCAGCAGGGTGTGGAAGGCAGCAGGGTGTGGAAGGCAGCAGGGTGTGGAAGGCAGCAGGGTGTGGAAGGCAGCAGGGTGTGGAAGGCAGCAGGGTGTGGAAGGCAGCAGGGTGTGGAAGGCAGCAGGGTGTGGAAGGCAGCAGGGTGTGGAAGGCAGCAGGGTGTGGAAGGCAGCAGGTGTGGAAGGCAGCAGGGTGTGGAAGGCAGCAGGGTGTGGAAGGCAGCAGGGTGTGGAAGGCAGCAGGGTGTGGAAGGCAGCAGGGTGTGGAAGGCAACAGGGTGTGGAAGGCAGCAGGGTGTGGAGTGTGGACATCCGCCACCATCTTCCTCCAAGCCAATGATCGCAAGGAATTCAAGGAGTGTCGCTACTCAAAGGAAGAAACATTCCGATGCATTGTCGATATTTTGCAATATGACACAAGTCAAATACATCCTTGGATGGGTTGGACTGCCAGGAGGAGGAAGACTCTCTCTCTCTCTCTCTCTCTCTCTCTCTCTCTCTCTCTCTCTCTCTCTCTCTCTCTCTCTATCTCTCTCTCTCTCTGTCTCTGTCTGTCTGTCTGTCTGTCTGTCTGTCTCTCTCTCTCTCTCTCTCTCTCTCTCTGTTTCTCTCTCCCTCTCATAACATTTCCTAAGTAAGGATGCTGGACAAATATACATATAAACTTTTCATCATATTTATGTAGATGGTTTCATTAAACACGACTGTGTGTTTCAAATATAATTTATAACAGCAGAACAAGAACACCACCACACTACTCGCTGTGTGTGTGTGTGTGTGTGTGTGTGTGTGTGTGTGTGTGTGTGTGTGTGTGTGTGTGTGTGTGTGTGTGTGTGTGTGTGTGTGTGTGTTGTGTGTGTGTGTGTGTGTGTGTGTGTGTGTGTGTGTGTGTGTGTGTGTGTGTGTGTGTGTGTGTGTGTGTGTGTGTGTGTATGTGTGGTGTGTGTGTGTGTGTGTGTGTGCGTGCTGTTCACAAGAAAACAGGAAGAGGTGGAAACTACTGAGTTAGATACCTCGAAGTCAATGTATGGAGATAACATCTTTCTCTTGGTCCTGAAAGAGGACGCTGGGCCACTCTCTATCACTACCTAAATTCTTCAAGTCATCTTGATACAAGGCAACTCTCTCAGAGGTGTGGAAAGCAGCGAACCTAGTCCCAATATATAGGAAAGGGAACATATGAGGAAAAATATTTCCGCTACGAGTAAGATCGGGACTCCCAGGAAGAGAAGAGGAAAGAGAAAGACCCGAGCCGTGGCAGGATCACTCCTGACTCTCCTAAATGGGAGGAGACAAGGGTCTCCCAAACAAGATGGGGTCTCTTAGGGAATGCCATCAACCGCTGTTAACACTGAATAAATATACACTGTAATCATAGACTCCATCCCTAGCCAATATTAGAGGGACAAAGGTCAATATCTGATAATTATGAATGTTTGAGAAAGACCTTCGGTCCTTTTGAGAACCTCAGTCGTTCACGGCAGTATGGCACCCTCAAGTACCCCAGCAATAAGCTGCATTCAAAATGAGCCCGAAACGAGTCAGTTCAAATCGATTCCCGTGGCTGAGGGTACCGGATAGACACTGGAAGCCGGGACGAATGAGACTCAAAAATTATTTCTCCCGATAATAAGTTAAACTGTAAACTACTGTGTCGCAGTGGAACGCACTACACTGAGAGACATTACGTTATGCTTCCTCACGAAGAAGACGCATGCGAATGCAACCAGGAAGTCACCAACCAACAAGAAAGACATATGAGTAGTTGGAAGGTAATCTCACGAAACCTACCGGCAGGAAGTCACCACGCAAGCGGGTATTTGTGCGTTGACCCTGTTGTGGGTCGCTTTCCAAGGGGTGGTAGTTTACCTTAGATAGAGTTGGGCTTCGAAATGAACTGAGATAGGATAACAGCTCCTAGCCTGTAAAATTAATGTGCGTATAAAAAAAATCGATAATGGAGACGATAATCAGAAGAAGGATGAAGTACATGCGAAAAAGGGTTTTATAGACAACAATTAGCACGATTTTAGTGATGATAAAACCTGTTCCAAAAACTTGTTTAAGTTCTATGATAATGTAACAAAGCTAGGCAAGAAAGAGAGTGTGAGAGAGAGACATAAGTGGCTTGCTTATTCTTGGACTGTATTTTTTTTTCACAATACTAAAGAAACAGGCAGGAATAGCAGAGAAGGCACTTCAGTGCATAATGGAATAAATAACAGGAAGAAAACAAAGAGTGATTGCCCTGGAAGCTATGAAACATTGGAAAAGTGTGATAAGCAGGATTCCACAAGGATCAGTACTGCGACCTGTACTGTTTCTACTGCCTGTGAAGCAGGCTCAAGAGGGCTCAAATGGTCATTAACAAGGTCAAAACAAAGTGCGCTAGAGAATGGACAATGTACAGAAGACAAAGGACCCAAGCAACTAAGGAGATTAGTCGACGAGCCTGAAACTAATAAGCACAGATAAGGAGGGGGGTCCCACGGCAAAACGAAAATGACATAGCCTCGAAAGCCAAATCTGACTCAAAGCTGGTGTACAGTCACATGAGGAGGAAAAATAACAGTCAAGGACCAGGTAATCAGGCTGAGGAAGAAAGGAGGAAACATCACAAGATACAACCGAGAATTATGTGAAGAGCTTAATATGAAATTTAAACAAGTATTTTCAGTGGAGAGAAAAAGGACTCCAGAAAGCCGCAGTTGTTGTTTACACCAGCAAGTGCTGGACACAATACACGTAACCGAGGAGGTGAAGAGGCTGCTAAGTGAACCAGAAACCTCAAAGGCAGTGGGACTAGACAACATCTATCCATGGGTCCTGAGAGAGGGAGCATTGGAGCTGTGTATGCCACTAACAATAATCTTCAACATATCTGTCAAAACAGGGTGACTACTTGAGGAGTGGAAGACAGCAAACATAGTCCCAATTCTTAAGAAAAGAGACAGACATGCAGCAATAAACTCACTGACATGTATAGTGTGCAAAGTCATGGAGATCATCACAAGAGTGGTGAAGCACCTAGAAAGGAGTGAACTTATACACGACAACAAGCACGGTTTCAGGGAAGGGAAATCCTGTGTCACAAACCTATTGAAGTTTTATGACAGGGTGACAGCAGTAAGACAAGATAGAGAGAAGTGGGTAGATTACATTTCCTGGAATGCAAGAAGGCTTTCGACATAGTTCCACATAAGAGATTAATGAAAAAGCTAGAGAATGACGCAGGTATAATAGGAAAGGCACTGCATTGGATCAGAGAATACCTAACACGAAGGCAACAATGAGTCATGGTACGTGACAGGTGTCAGAGTGGGCGCCTCTGATTAGCGGGGTTCCAAAGGGGTCAGTCCTAGGACCGGTGCTGTTCCTGGTATATGTGAATGACATGACGGAAGGGAGAGACTCAGAAGTGTCTCTGTTTGCAAACGATGTGAAGTTCAAGAGAAGAATTCAATCGGACGAGGACCAAGCAGTACTACAAAGGAATCTGAACAGCCTGCAAGCAACTGGCTCCTAGAGTTTAACCCCCCACCAAGCGCAAATTCATGAAGATTGGGGAAGGGCAAAAAAGACCACAGAGTACAGGTGGGGGTCTAAGAGGGCAAACTTCGTTCAAGGAAAAGAATCTTGGGGTGAGAATCATATCGAGCATATCTCCAGAGTGCACATCAACCAAATAGCTGCTGCAGTATATGGGCCCCAGGCAAACCTACGAATAACGTTTCGACACCTCAGTAAGGAATTGTTTAAGACTGTGCACCGTGTACATCAGACCGATATTGGAATATTCAGCATCAGTTTGGACCCACACCCGGTCAAGCACGTCATGAATTAGAGAAAGTGCAAAGGTTTGCAACAAGACTAGTCTAGGAGATACGGGGTTTGCCCTACGAGGAGAGGTTAAGGAAAACTAACCTGACGACAATGGAGGATAGGGGAATAGGGGGGGACATGATAAGGGACGTAAAAATACGAGAGGAATTGACGAATAGATAAAACGGATTTTTTTGAGAGGGGACACAGCAACAAGAGGCAAAATTGGGAAATGAAGATAGATGAGTCACAGGGGTTTAAAAATTTTTTCTTCAGTCACAGAGTTGTCAGGAAAACATTTTGGGAAAGAGAGTAGTGGGGGCAGCGGTAGAAAAAGCCACAAAAAAGGGGAGTAGGGGGCCTATAGTGACCAGTGAAGGGGCGAGCCAGTAGTAAGACTGACCCTGCAACCACAATAGTGAATACGCACAACAAAACACACACAACAACACACAAACACCAACCACACACACACACAACACACACCCCACACACACCACACACACAACACAACACCACACAAAAACACACACACACACACACACACACACGACGCAAAAGGGAAGGCAAATCTTGTATCACAACTCCTGAGTTTTATGACAAGGTAACAGAAGTAAGACACGAGAGAAGAGGGTGGTAGATTGCGTTTTCTAGACTGCAGGAAGGCCTTTGACACAGTTCCCACAAGAGAATAGGGGCAGAAGTGAGGTCAGGCCATGTAAAAGGGGGGGCACTGCAAGGGATAAAGGAATCCTACAGGGAGCAGCAACGAGTCATGGTACGTAAGAGGTATCACAGTGGGCCCTGTTACGAGCGGGTCCCACAGGATCAGTTCTAGGACCCATGCTATTTTGAAATTTGGGAACGACATGAGGAAGGATAGACTTGAAGTGTCCCTGTTCGCAGATACCGTGAAGTTGATGAAAGAATTAAATGGGACGAGGAGTGAGGCAGGACTGCAAAGAGACCTGGACAGCCGGGAAACAGTGGTCCAGTAATGGCTTCTCAAATTTCAATCCAGCCAAAATGAAAAGGGTCATAAAGATTGGGGGGGGGCAAAGAAGACGCAGACAGAGTATAGGCTAGGGGGAAAAAGACTACAGACCTCACTCAGGGGGGAAAGTTGGGGTGACCAAACACCGACACTCACCGGGCACACATCAACCAAATTAACCCGCTGCGCATACGGGCGCCTGGAAAACCCTTTGAGAATAGCGTTCCGATACCTTAATAAGGAATCGCTAAAGGGACACTGTACAGTGTATGTGGCCCCCAACTGGAGTATGCGGCACCAGTCGGGAAACCCCAAACACCTGGCAAGCACGTCAAGAAGTTGAGAAGTACAAAGGTTTGCAACAAGGCTAGTCCAGGCTCAAGGGAATGCGTACGAGGAAAGGTTGGGGAAAATCGGACTGACCGACACCTGAGGACAGAAGGGTCTGGGGAGACATGATAACGAACACAGATACTGCGGGAATAGCAAGGTGGAAGAGATGGGAGGTATTAGGCCAAAGAGGGGACACAGGGACAAGGGCCCACAACGGGAAAAAGCTGAAGACTCAGACGGATCACAGGGCGTAGGAAGAATTTCTTCAGTCATAGAGTTGTCAGCAAGTGGAATAGCCTAGCAAGTGAAGTGTGGGGGCGGGAACCATACAAGTTTAAGAAGAATATGACAAAGCTAGGAAGCAGAGGAGGAGAGAGGGACCCAGTAGCGATCAGTGAAAAGGTGGGGCAGGAGCTGAGTCTCGACCCTTGCAACCACAATTAGGTGAGTACAATTAGGTGAGAACACCAGCACACAAACATGTCAACACACACTAACTATACAAACCCACACAAACACACACCACTACACACACACACACACACACACACACACACACACCACAAATCCAGAAATCCAGAAGGGCAATAATGGAGAGAGTACAATACAAAGAAGACAACTGGATAAATTGACCCTACACGACAGAGAGGTAATAACGGATCTTTCAACCACAAAAACCCCCTCCCTTACCCCCTAGCCATTTCTCCTCACACACATACACACACACAAGGGAACACTCATAAAAAGCTTAGACCCTAGTAGCAATTTCGCTTTTTATAACTCAAATTTAAACTGTTGTATTGCAGTTTTCTCCCCCTCACACCTCCCCCATAACACGAAACACGACACAGGGAATCCAACAAAACCTGATTTGGCGTTAACCCTACACCACACATAACCACACACACACACGAACACAACCACCACAACCACACACACCACACACACTCCCCACCACACAACAACCACACACACACAACACACACACACACACACACCACACCCCACAAAACACACACACCCAGTTAACACACACAACACCCCAGCACACACAATGCCCCCACACACGCACACTCGTAAGGACCCCGTTATCAAGCGGTCACTCTACCCTTCGGGCCTTCTTTCCTCTCTTCTCCCCTTCTATCCCATTACACACGCACACCTCCCCCCTCTTCTAAGGGGTCACTCATCCTTCTCCTCCCCCTCCCCCCTCCCCCTCCCCCCATTAATCCATCCCTCTCTCTCCCACACATGTAACACACATATACACAAACACACATACACAAGCACATATAAAACTGACACAAACACATACTCCTACTTCCCTAACCACCTCTCCTCCTACCCCTAGCAACCTAACCCTCCCCAAACCACTAACCCTCCCCCCAAACCACCCTAAACCCCCCCCCCCAAGACCTTCTCCCCCTCCCGAACCATCCCCCCCTCCCCCTAACCATCCTTTCTCACTTCCCCTAACCATCTATTACCCTCCCCCTAACCATCTCCCCCCCTTTCCTTGTGGAGCAATGGGCACCTAGACTAGGATGAGAAAAAGGGGGCACAAAGGGACGAATCTGGAGGGAGGACGGGAAGGCCCAAGCTCAAAAAAAGGAGGAAGACTGGAAAAAGGCTAGAATGAGTTTGCAAGGATAGGAGGAGAGGTTAGCAGCAGAATGCAGAAGGTGGAAGCAACATGCCACAGTAGCAGAAACCAAAAGATACAGAGATTAGAAGAGGAGCTGAGACTTCTGAAACAGCCTAGAGACAAAGATATTACAGAAGTGGCATCAGCAATGTCTACTCAGACACAGACAACGGGTTTGAAGGTAGCATTGAAGCTAAACTGTATGCAGAGGTCCTGTCAAACCCACATGTGGCCAAAACAAAGACAGGGAGCACACTAGGACAGAATGAGAGGTTGGAAGACATTGAAGGAACTAGGACATGTGCAGGGACCTTATCAGACACTTGTGGGGGCCAGGAACAGTGAGCAGGAAGGACAAACCAATGAGCATAGGGGCCACAGCTAGAGAAGGCACTGAAGGAAGGAACACTCCACGGGAAGGAACTAAAACACCTCAGAAGATGCAATTGGAGTCACAGTGGGAGGTGGAAAGGGAGAGATCAGTTTTTGTCTATGGGTTAGACGAAGCTAAAGGGGAAACTTATGATCAAAGAAAGCAGGAGGAGGAAAAAGCGATTGAAGGTATCATGAAGGTCATAGGCAAGGGAGACATGACCCAGGTGGCAAATTTTCGGAGAATCGTGTGGTTCACAAAGAAAAGGAATCGGCCTCTCAAAATAATTTTCCCAAGGGGAATCAACCTGAACCATGATCCTCAGGAGAAGCACGGCTGAGAGGCAAACAGGGGTTCATGAGTGTGTACCTCGATTGAGACAGAACACAGGAGGAAAGGATGATACTGAAAGAGAAGTGCAAAAAAAAGAAAGGAGGAATGGGAGGAAATGAAAAAGGAGAGCAGAATAACCCAGGAACAGGTGGAAGGACAAGCACACCCCCCCCAGAAACACCTGCAGAAGGACTCCAGCCACGACACCCCTAGGCAAATGAACAATCCAAACCAACCATACACACCCCATCCCTCTGTTCCCACCCCCACACCACGAACCCTACCCTACAGCAACCCCCTATGGGAGCTCTTCCTCCACCTCCACTGCAACCCCACGGCCCCCACCAGGGCTCCTCCTCCCAACCCCAGTATTCCCCAGGACCACGTTTACAGATTAGAACAAATACTGAAGGTTTGGTACCAGATGGGATGATTAACGAATAACATGAGAATTGCAAGAAAGAAACAATAGAAGTCCCCAAACATCATAGAGTTACAGAAACAAAACTCACGAACAATAACAGATGCAATCTCCCACCAGGTACCGATCATGAGGAAAGATAGAAAGGGGGAGAGGGGGAGGAGGGTTGCTCTGCTCGTAAAAAGAAAAAGATGAAATTCAAGAAATGGGAGGCATAGACGAGACAAGAGAAAGGGACTACATGTAGGTACACTTCAGTCTGGGGGCACCAAGGCGGTCATTGCCAGTGATGATATCCACCACAGAACTGCAGGAGGCTAAGAGAGGAATATGAAGAGAGCAACAGAGCACTGTGGACAACCTTGCTGAGGTGCAAGAAGAGCTCACCACAGAGCAAAGTTGCTGGTTATGGGGGATTTCAACCACAGGGAAATTGACTTGCAAAAACCTGGAGCCACATGCCGGTCCCAAAACATGAAGAGCCAAGATGCTGGATATGGTGCTGGAAAAACTCATGCACCAACATGTTAAGACCAACCAGAGTGAAGAGGGAGGATGAACCAGCAAGATTGGACCTTGTGTTCACCCTGGGCAGTTCAGACATTGAGGACATCACATATGAAAGTCCCCTAGGAGCTGGTGACCACGTGATTCTGTGCTTTGAATACATAGTAGAGTTGCAAGGGAGAGGGGTAAAGAATTGAATGGGAAAGCCTGACTATAAAAGAGGGCTAACAAGGGTTGAGGGGAACTTCCGCAGAGGTTCCGTGGGACAGAGAACTGGGGGAAAGCCAGTAAATGAAATGATGGATATTTTTAACAACAAAATGCAAGGAGCCAGAGGAAAGGTTTATTCCCAAGGGCCAGAACAATGGGAAGCCAGAACGAGCCCCTGGTTACCCGACGGTGTAAGGAGGCAAAAACAAAGTGCAATAGAAAATAGAAAAAGTACAGAAGGCCAAGAAACACATGGAAAATAGGGAACCGTCGCAGAGCCAGGAACGAACATGCACAGGGAAGGAGGGAGGCCCATCGACAGTATGAAAATAACAAAACATCGAAAAATCCAAACTGACCCCGAAATGTTGTATAGCCACATCAGGAGGAAGACAAAAGCAAAACCAGGACAGACTGAGGACAGGTGGAGAACTCACAAAAAATTGATCAGGAGGGATGTCAGGAGCTAAAACAAAGATTAAGGAAGTTTTTTACAGTAAAGACAGGAAGGGGCTCTGGGAAGACAGCACAGAAGGGATATCAAGAAGGAATATACCAACAAGTGTTGGATGACATACGAACAACCGAGGAGGAGGTGCAGAAGCTGCTAAGTGATCTTGATACCTCAAAGGCGGTGGGACCGGACAACATCTTCCCATGGGTCCTTAGAGAAGGAGCAGAGATGCTGTGCTTGCCCCTAACCACAATGTTCAACACATCCCTTGAAACTGGGCAACTACCTGAGAAATGGAAGACAGCAAATGTAGTCCCCATATTTAAGAAAGGAAACAGAAATGAGGCACTAAACTACAGACCTGTGTCTCTGACATGTATAGTATGCAAAGTCATGGAAAAGATTATCAGGAGGAGAGTGGTGGAACACCTGGAACGGAACAAGATTATAAATGAAAACAAGCATGGGTTCATGGAAGGCAAATCCTGTGTCACAAACCGTCTGGAGTTTTATGACAAGGTAACAGAAGTAAGACACGAGAGAGAGGAGTGGGTTGATTGCGTTTTCCTAGACTTCAAGAAGGCCTTTGACACAGTTCCCCACAATAGATTAGTGCAGAAGCTGGAGGATCAGGCGCATATAACAGGGAGGGCACTGCAATGGATCAGGGAATACCTGACAGGGAGGCAACAACGAGTCATGGTACGTGAAGAGGTATCACAGTGGGCGCCTGTGACGAGCGGGGTCCCTATTCGCAGATGATGTGAAGTTGATGAGAAGAATTAATTCGGATGAGGATGAGGCAGGACTGCAAAAAGACCTGGACAGGCTGGAGATGTGGTCCAGAAACTGGCTTCTCGAATTCAACCCTGCCAAATATAAAGTCACGAAGATTGGGGAGGGGCAAAGAAGACCGCATACAGAGTATAGGCTAGGTGGACAAAGACTACAGACCTCACTCAGGGAGAGAGACCTTGGGGTGACCATAACACCGAGCACGTCACCGGAGGCACACATCAACCAAATAACTGTTGCAGCTTACGGGCGCCTGGCAAACCTGAGAATAGCGTTCCGGTACCTTAATAAGGAATCGTTCAAGAAAATGTACACTGTGTATGTTAGGCCCATACTGGAGTATGCAGCACCAGTCTGGAACCCACACCTGGTCAAGCACGTCAAGAAGTTAGAGAAAGTACAAAGGTTTGCAACAAGGCAAGTCCCAGAGCTCAGGGGAATGTCGTACGAGGAAAGGTTGAGGGAAATCGGACTGACGACACTGGAGGACAGAAGGGTCTGGGGAGACATGATAACGACATACAGGATTCTGCGGGGAATAGACAAGGTGGACAGAGATAGGATGTTCCAGAGAGGG